>KN805359.1:2954843-3057357 GCA_000818905.1 Trebouxia gelatinosa
TTGGGCTGCATGCCAGCTGTGAAATGTATTTACAATCATGCACACCAGAGNCCAGCGTAGTCCGTGTGTGCAACGTATCTTGATCTTGACTCGCTGTCAGCAGGTTCATGCAGCTCATCGCATAAAGCTGGCCTTTCAACACTCAGCTGACAATGTGACAGGAGGCTCATGATAGCACTTTGTAGCATATCTTCATATTCACAACGAAAACAATGAGTGCGCCCTGCACATTGCATGCTGCTGGCCTCCATATGTCATTGTCTTGTATCCTACGTTTGTTGAGAACATCCTATCACCAGTACGAGAACTGTGTCTTGAGTGTGTGCATCTTGAGTTGCGACGTAATGTGTAGGATGTGGTGCGACGCTTCAAGGAGGCTCATGGCTCTCTGGAACACTTCCATGAGAAGGTGTCCTTCCAGCTGAATGACACCCACCCCACCATTGGAGTGCCAGANTACTTGCAAAACAGCGTTTCGTTCTTTTCGTCACATTGACGTCGACGAGACGTCGGAACGCTTGTGCGGGTGCTCTGTCCTTGCGCCTGCAGCCGCTCACCTGGTACTTACCTCGCTGTTATCGAACGCGATAAGCACCAGCCGTGATGTCCACTCCGTTTCCGGACCTANGAGCATTGCTAGATAGCCTCGCAGCATCTGCTCTCTGTGCACATCCATTTTGCACACCACGGTGCCAAAGCAGTGGTCCTCGTCATATGCCAGGAACGCTAACTGCGGCCAGTTGTGAAGGAAATACCTGCAAGATGCATGATAATCTTGCTAAGTCTGTGTGTAAGGTCACAATGCCTGAACTGCATTTGCGGTATGTGTGCCATGTACAGACAGAGAAAATAATAAGCAAGTACAGGCTGATATGCTTGCATGCAGACAGGCAAGTGTATCTGCAGGGCCAGTCAGCTGATCTGGGTGCACACAGGCTGAGCCTCAAGTTATGACGGCCAACCTGTACGTGAAGATGGAGTATGGCTCGCTGAGCTCGTTATCAATCAGGCTCATTACTGTTGGCAGGTCTCTCTCGTCCCGATACTGCAAACACGCGCGTGTTTCAGACACAGGCCGGAAGGCCTGAGTCTGCAGGCCCTGGCAAAACGAGTGAACCATTGCACAGCACTGAACCTGCNGGTAACAACCTGAGCCGATACCGACGAGCGGCTGTTGCAACAAGTCTGTACCACTTGGTGACTGCTTGCGTCCGAAGCATCGTTCACTGCGCAAGCGGGTCCCCTGTTTGTCGCAAGATGCTGTGGCGTGCAAGTCACCACTGAGTCTGCGCAAGCAACGAGACTTGACCTGAAACTGGCCATCTCCCGAAGCAGGTATCAGTANTGACCATATCAGTCAGAAAGCAACTCTATGACGCTCCTGAAATCAAGTCAAGCATGATTCTCTACCGGTTCTAAAGTGTGCATTTGTCAAGCAGCCAATGAGTACCCAATTACGGATGTGTCTATACAATAGATCTTGCAAGCAGCTCATGCGCCATTGAGCAAAACGTCAATGAGCCCCGATTGCTGCAGCGCAACCATATGCACCAACGGGTCACATCAAGCACTACGCACAGACAAACATCACACCAACAACCAGGCAGCATTACCTGTGACATCAGGCACAGCGTAAAAACCATGAGCAGACAAGTCCACTCGGTCCAGATACGCAGCGTTGACAATGTCCTTGAAGCTAGAATCAGGCCGGCGCTCTTTATATGGCTGCAGCCGCTGGTTGATCTGGGCACATGCATCTGCCGTGGCCGAGCCATACATGTCACTGCTTGCAGAGGCGGCTGTAGGAGAGCTGTTGGGCACCTTGTCTGTTGCTGTCTCAGCTATGTATACGCTCGATAGAGGGATGCCCAGATCATGAGCTGCTACCTGAGGAGCAGCATGCATCTGTCACACCGAAGATCAAGCTTGTGTGGGTTGCTCATGCTGACGCCGTCTTGGCAGCATGCGGAGTGCCAATGTTGGATTTGTGCCTCTATGTCAGGCCACATGGTAAGGCCATGACAGATCCAAACAGTTGTGCCGTCTGTGGTGGCGCGAGACTGAACTGTGTGAGAATGCCGAGACCTGTGGCACCTTAGCACAGCACGAACCCCGCCTGGCATATACATCATTGCGCCACCAGGACGCATGACAATGCATCAGAGTCACTGCTGTGTGTCTATCTACAATAGCTTGGTTGTTGTGTACCACAGCTTCCGTGCGGTAGCAATGCATGCTTCATGTGTATGTCATCTCATGGCATGCATCAAAGTATCATTTAGCAATGCAGGCATCAGGACATGTGATCTCCTGTCCTGCATCAAAGTATCATGAAGGGTGAGTAGGTTGGCAGTGGTGGGGCAGCCCACCTGAGCAACCTTGGTGTGCAGGCCCTGCCCCATCTCCACCCCTCCATGTGTGACTAGCACTGTGCCATCTGTATAGACATGCACCAGAGAGCCTGCTTGGTTCAGGAACTTGGTGGTGAACGAGATGCCAAACTTGGTAGGAATCACTGCCACGCCTCGTTTGCGGAACCTGTTGGCTTTGTTGAAGTCTTCAGCAGCCTTGACTCGCTCTGCAAAGCTAGCCTGGTCTATGACATTCCGCCAGCATGTCTGCATGTCAACCAGGACTTGTTTAAAGGATCATAGAGAGCAGGTAGTTGTTCAGACATACATGTGTTTGTTGTCGCTGCTTGGAGCAGTCACGCGGTGTACAATGTTGCAAACAGTGATGCCATGAAAGAGGATGAGTGCAACGGCAGCAAGGTCTGACTGCTATTTTGCTGGNCACAGCCCTTGGCTGAACGGTCACGGAACAAGCCATGGGAGCCAGCCTATGATGGAATGACACAGAAGGAGTTCATGGCTTCAAGGAGCAACCAGCGCAAGGCTCAGGTGTGCAACCCAGACTCCATGCAACTGGCTGGGCAGGACTGTAGCACAAACTTTGCATCTGACATTGCCTGCTACCCCTATCAGTGTACTGCAGCCTCGTGAGGACCATGTCTCCAGCATGCTTGCTTGCTTGCTGACTACATGAGTGCACTTGCAGCACCATTGGGCCAAGTCTTGCAAGTGGTCAGCCCCTAATGTTCTGCAGGCAGTGTTATTGCTGCATTGTCACAATTCTACAGCCTTCTGCGTGATCCCATGCAGTCGTGCTCTCTGCCTGACCCGGTCTGCCTTGCATGCTATGTATCATTTGCTGGAATGTTTGAACTGCCCTGCTGCTCTGCAGCTGCGATCACCTTTTCAATGNCTGGTCTGCCTACCTGCTCCGCCCTTTTGTGCAGCTTGCTTTGGCGGTGCCTTGGCCTGCTTCTGACCGCTCCTTCTGGGTGCATTTCCCACATCAACCAGCATGCTGCTTGTGTCAGGCCTGTCNGCACTCATCAAGTAGATGTGCCGGATGCTCACCTGAAAGTGCTTGTTAGTGGTGCTGCAGGTACTGACTGTGTCTGCATGAATTCCAACTCAACAGCAGAGCTGCTGTCAACAGCTTTGGCCGCCCTGTTACGTCCTGTTGTCTTTGTTTTGGCTGCTGATGAGCGTGTTNCGTGTGGCATCAGCTAAATGTGGCCAGGGTGTGGTGCGGCAAACACCTGAGGAGGGATAGGCAGGTCCTGCCTTTGAAGTTTGTTACGATAGTTTTCCTGGTCCGCGCCTGTGAGTTCTGGTCTGCTTTTGCAGAGATGCCTTGAACTTGTAGAGGTATTTTGGATGAACTGTCTTAAATTTCTCTGTGGTGAGACTTAGGGGGATCATGACCTGTGATAATGATCATTGGATGAATCAGTGTGAGGGAACAGCGTTACCTTCGACTTTTTCCAGGCGAGGTCTGCTAATCAAGGCTTACGCTGGCTAGGATGTGTAGCACATATGTGTGAGGGTAAGGAAACCACTCCAAGTGGTTTGTCCCGTTTCTGGTGTTGCTTCCAGAGGAAGGCTTAGGAAGACCTGGGTAATGAATTTATTAACCGGTCTGGCTGGAGTTGACATGACTAAAGTTGGTATCAATCGAAGTTAGACAGGCTTGCATGAAACTGTTGATTGAGTCTGTATGTACCTAGCTGAGACACATTCCAAACAGAAATCGGTTCGTGATGGTGCTGATGATGATCATGCAGAATTGAATGCAAGCAGACTAGCAAAACCGCACTTCATCTCGGTGTTGTCTCTCACCATATATGGCCAAGCAGCCATTTACAGCAGCAGCAGCTCTACCAGGCATGCACCAGCAGCAAGCCTGTACATGAGAGACTGTACANAGGCGACTCCAGGGTAACTTGCCTTGCTCAGTGGTCATACTGTTGCCAACACTGACATGGTCATGTGGTTGCCTGCCTGCATTCTGTGCATGAGTACACTGGTCATGACATCCAGACAAAAGGATATTCAAGTTTTGAGGCAGTTGTTTGACAAAGCATAGTTTCATTAGGCTGTTCAGCTGCAGAAGTACTCATGTCTGCAAGTGTACAAAGCATTTAGTGACACGTAAATCAAATTCGCTGTTCCTTGCAGCGTGTCTGCGGTCACGTCACCCTCGCAGTATCAAGCTGATAACTCGACTGCAGATTGCTGCTTGTGGTTGTTAAACAGTTGCTGAAGTGAGCATGCTGCTGCAGGCATTGGCTGCATTGCAGAGGACTTTGGATCCTACGCTGGACTATTTGCTTCGGCACTCAAAGACTCACAAGCATGCTGAATCAATCATACAGATGGCTGGTGAAATGCAGAGCTGTCTCACCAGGAGCATGACTGTCTAACGCATGAAATAAGTCATGCTAGTCTTTCCTGTGTAAATCATGAATCTGCCCAGTACTTGGTTAACACGAGGATGCGGCTGCTTGGCAGGGGCCGCACTGCAGCAAATGTCTGTACTGCAATACCAGGCTAGGAAGTCGGTGGTTTGCTGGTGTGAGTGTAACGCTGGCATGGTACTAGACCGTTGCTTGTAGNATCTGCACGTATGTCTTGGTTTGAATTCTCTGCTCAGCAGAACGCTTGCATATCCGACTGGTCACTATGTATACTCCGCCAGTATATCATGTCATTACTTGGTTTAGCTCAGTCATATTCACGTACTTGCCTGGCGAGATCGGCGCACTCAAGGAGTTGAGACGGCTGAGCAGGCAGCTACATTCACGCATGGAACGCCATGTACAGAAGCAACTGCAGCAGTTCATTACGGTTGCAGGTAAACAAGCATGCCTCCACGTTCTGATATTCAACATAAAAGGCCCAGCAAAGTTTGAAAACAGGACCCTTGGTATCAACAACATTGGCCTTGACACACTAAGGCCTACAACACATGAACCTGCAGGATGAACCTGCTGATATGTAATATCTACAGGATTGGAGAAGTATTGTAGCTAGGCAGACTGAGGAGCAGGGATCTGGTGATAGCCCTGTGGCGGACGCTTGGGAGGAAGCTTCCGCAAGATGAACAGCACTAAAGCTGAGGGTACCAGCTCTACCACAGTGTAGTATACTATGTTCAGCAGAGGGTGTACCATAACATCTAGATCAGCATCTGCCTTGTCAAACGCTGACCATGCCACAATGACAGCCCTAGCAGTGAAGCACGCTGCACAAATGCATGTGACAAATCCCACTTCACGCAGCTTCTTCTTGCGCCCTCTGGACTCGATTGGGAACCGCCTGAGCAAGGTGAACAGCCTGCCACCATACAGCAGAAACCCTGCTGCTGCTGATAGGGAAACGACTGCCAAAAAGATGCAGGACATCACCCTTTCCAGCGCCAGCTGTTTGCCGTGGACCATGCTGCTGTAAATCCACAAGCCAATCTGGACGGCGTAGACGAAGACATTGAATGCCACAAAGATTGGGCGGAGTGTTGTGCCTGGCAGGCTGCGGGCCTGGTGGTAGATTTCAGCCCAGAATAGGACAAGGANTGGCTTTTGAGAGCAGCTTGCGGGCCTGAGCTAGCGACTCACACTCGTCAGAACATGGTAAGCCGAAAGAGCACCCATTGAGCCAAGGTGACCTTATGCGGTCACCTGTTTGGACGTGCAAGTGCAGCTGCTCATGCAAAGGCGCTTGTTCCTGTTCGCCCGTTGAGTCCGTCAGTGGTCTACGCGAACTCTCACGATTAAGCAAATTGCAGTAACGCATTTGTTTACTGATGCTGCTTGCTGGGAGCCTCCAAACCTTCTTGCTGGTGTCGACAAANAAGCACGTTAGCCATGCTGCTGCCACCTTGACAGGCATGCACATGGTTGAATCAGACACAATTTGGCCAAAACATGTGCAGCTGCAGTAAAAGTGGCAAGAGATGGCCACAAGTGCATTTGCCTCCATGCATAGCTGATTTGTTGGCGGTCTTACTGTGCCATGAGCACAAAAGCGGGTTTGTGAGTTTACTTGCCTTTCCTGTCGAGCTGTACATGCTGCCCAATTGCAGACTGAGCAACACAAGTGGGCTGAGGAGGGAGCAGCTCTCAAGGGAAGGCTCAGTGCGCATGAGTCCCAGCTTGACCTCATGCAGGTGAACATTCATATTTTGCTGCCCCATTCCCACTCGTCGTCGGCCAGCCACAGCCACTGCTGAATCAACAAGCTGTCATACCTTTGCAAGACCCGTGCAACATGTGATCTGTCACACCTGAGGCATGCTGCACGTTACGGATGTGCATGCCTGCGCGATGTCAGGGACCTCTGGTACAAATTGCACTGTGTACAGCGGCGGTCAAGTCAGATGCTTATGTGTGCAACTACCCCCAGTGAGTGCAAACATGCCACATTTGTTGAACAGTCAGCATTTCTGGTGCACTGTGATCTGCCTGATCATGAGTATCTGCTGCTGTTGCAGGTCAACATGAAGGANGGCCATGCAGTCATGTTTCTCAAGGTGCTGCAAGCCATGTAGGTGTGTTCAAGTGTGCTGATGTCTGGCAAGTACACTGCTCACAGCGTGCAACTGCATGTCAACAGGGCTTTCCCAGGCACAGCCAATGCCATGCTGTTTGCCTGGAAAGCTAGACAGCATGCAAGGCACTTGCTGGCATCCCACTGTCCCTGATGTGTTGCGAGTTATGTTGCCCTCCTGGATCTGCTGGCAGACTGTTGCCAGAGTAGTGATGTCATAGGTTGNACAGTTGTGCAGATCCTCCGCGCACACTTTGTTGTGAGCCCTGGTCATCGCGGTTTACACATAGCTTGCGTTGGCCATGGATCTTTGCACACAGATCCTTGTTCAAAGATGCATCCCATACTTGCGTGCCTAATGCACACGTGGCATGCACCTGATGACACCGGCAGAGGTGGTGTGGCGTCAGCCACTAATGCTCAATGTACATGCTGTCAACAAGGCATTGCATTATGTTTGAAAAAGCATTTGCTCACAAACTCTGCCTGGCCTGCATCACCACTGGCCTGCATTACCACCTGTACAAAGAGCTCCATGCCAGTGCTGCAGCATTGATTGCTTTTCTGCTGTTCTTGGGTCCAGTGCAAACGTCATGCCAGGTGCTGCAGCCAAAGGGTGTACTGCCACTGGAAGCATCAATGGTGCCAACAGACTGCCCAACTGTCACATTTCCGTCAACAATGTCCAGAAGCTTGTAGTCGGGTGAGGCCATGATGCTGCTTCTGACATACTCACATTCTGGCAGCTTATTGATGTCCCCAAGGNGTCATTGCAGTACGGTCATTTTGACAAGCTTTGCCAACATATGGACATCATCACTTCACATCAAATGCTTGCTGTCATAGCAAAATATGCCAACAGTCGTGGACAAAGACGTTTCTGTATTAAAGATTATCTCATCAGCTTCCTGAATGTAGTTCAGCAGTTTTTCTCAAGTCCATCCAAAGTGTTGTTGGAAGCCCCTGATGTGCATCAGCGCCTCCACAAGGTTCAAGTCATGTGCTTGACACAACAGTGAATCAAGATGACAACTTGCATAGGCTTTGATGAAAAGACCATGAAACAAGCATGGTCTGCTCATGTTTATCACAGCTGTCTAGATCGCAGCCTGAGGTTGTTGTCGTTCACATATACAGGGTCAAACATGAGGTGCATTGAAGAATGAGGATTTCTGGCAATCGTGTAAGACGATTTCACAAAGGTCATGCTGCATGAACAGCAGCTGTCCAGTTATGCACTTGGTTGTTTTCGGAATTTAAACCGGTATTGCTGGCACAAGGCTTACTGGTCATTCAGTCTGAAGACTTAGTGGCGCACCGGTGCACCTTGATACAGCTGTTTTGCACATGCCTCATGTACCACGCCCCACAGNTAGATGTCGGTGTGCAATCCGATTGTGGTAAGTCAGATTGTGGTCTGGGCTGCAAACATCTTCACGCATGACTGGTCATCAGCATGCACAGGTGCAATCTGACTTTAGCATGGCTGACGCTGTGCACCTTGTCCAGCACTTGGCAGAAAGAGCCTGAAGAGGAACGCTGCACAACGACGCACAATAATGCGACAGCAATAATTGCTAAATGTGAGCTATGATGGGTAAAGGTGACATCAACAGGGGTCCTGCTGCCCCTTTGAAAGCCTCTTTCAGCTTCCACACAGTCAGCNTCAGGGGGTGTTGCTGCAGGGCTATGCTGGTCATCACATGTTGCATCACACAGCCCAAAGAGGNAGGGCGCTTCTGCCTGGCAGGTCTGCTGCTTGTGCCCTCGCCAAAGAGGGAGGCTGCCAAGAGCTCCTTCTGGGTGGGCACATGGGGCTCTGGAGTGCCGGTCCTGCCCTGGTGAGCTTCTGCTGCAGCGCTGACTGCCGCTGGCTGAGCAGCTGGCTGGGCCGCTGCACCACATCAGAGTTAGGGAGGGATGCAGAAAGGTGATGCTGTGAAAGACAACATGATAGCCGCCAGCATGCACAGCTGCACAGACATCGCAGTCGNAACAAGCTCACCACACCCTGCACTATTGTCAACTTGTCATGTGCTTGCTTGCATGCAGGCAAATCGGCAGAGCTTAGTAGGGAAAACCGCATCACCTGTCAAAGGCAGCAAGTGTCAGACAACAGAACATCAGGCAAGTGTCACGGATTCTGACACTGAGACGGACGGTTTCAGCTGGGACTACATAAAGCAGGAGCCATCAGCATCGTCTGGGAGGGGTAGCACAGAGCTTTTCCTGCGGTCACGGGGTGCATCAGTCAGGAGCAGCTTAGATCATGACTTTGACAATGATATGCCTGTCATGACACGGCGCAGCAAGGACTGTGGCGAAAGAGGAGGGACATCTAGTACCTTATCTGGACGATCTTTCTGGAGTGAACACACAAGTCACGAGTGACATTATCGCTGCAACTTACCTGGCTACAATAGTATCCACCCATGCTTCGTGCAGGATGCACAGCAAAACACCACCATTTATTTACGTGTGGCATCACAAGGAAAAGGATACACCATCAGCATAATAACATGGCTTTGCTGGCCTTCAGATGACTGTGCATTGATGGACAGCTTTGCTGAGACTGTAAAGCTCACACACACTGATTGCAGATTGCCTTGCAAGCAGTGCATGGCTGAAAGGGAGAACACATATGTATATGCTTGATTTGACTGCATGCTGTTTCTAATTGAGACAATGGCTAATTGCGCAACGTTGGGTTGGGCTTTGATTCCATTCCCTTGTAAAGTATGTGCAGTGATTGTGAGTGGCGAGCTTTGAAAATTGCCGATACTGCTTTTCTTGAAGGCTTACTAGGCTTATTGTCCGGCCTCTCATTGCATCATTGGCTTCACTGATTTGTCCCTGGTTCATGTCCTGCCACTAGCAGGCTACGTTTTGACAAGTATGCTGCCCAATGGCATGCGTTGTTTTTATTCTGGCACATTGTCAACACATAGTTCATAGGCACTGTTGCATGATCTGTGTGCACGTGGGAAATTGCCTCTTTGAGCCCCAAAACAGTGGTCCTCGTCAAACGCAACGCTGTCAACTTTACCTACAATTATGTGTTTTCATATGCATACAAAACTCTGATTATGTAGCTACTGAACGTCTGTGATGTAATGCGAGAACTGCTCGCGACCACTGCCCTGCTTGAGCCAGCCACACCCATGCATGCNGTGGCTGCCCAGCAGTTAACAGCATACTGCATTTTGGATCCAGCACGACCAGGTGCTGAACTTGACATACTAATCAAGCCTGCAGATGAAACACTCAGTGTATGACTGCAGGCAGAAGTACAGCAGAACCTTAGAGACATTGATCAGCAGAAGAAGGAGCATAAGCACAACAGCACTGCCGCTTGTCAAGTTGTGGAGAGAACCCATAGGCGTACTGCTTTGCATTGCAGCAAGACGCAGCCTGCGTACTTAAATCAACCAGCACCAAGCTATAAGCAACAGCTAGCCTACAAGCTACTGGGCCTGCCAACAGGCTGTTCAGCAGAAGCAATCAGGTCTGCACCATATGTCTGCATTGGCAAAGTCGCCAAATCATGGAGTCATGAGAGAAGCCATTCTCAGGTTGTGCAACATATGTGCCTGTCACAACAACACCAGCTTGCATGCTCAAAGCTCAACCTCTTGTTTGCAGCTTTGTCGTGACGTCATGCACTGCTGATGAAGGAAGCGCCATTCTGCCTTGACCTTTCAGATTGCATCACAATCAAAGGGTGTATTGACCCTGTGNTGCTTGACACAAACCAGCATGATTTTTCATGTCAGGACAGCTGCTGCATGTCCTACCGGTTGATCTCCTGACTTCTGCACATAGGATGCATTCTTGCACTGCAGCAGCTCAGTCCGGTTCCCGAGGCAGGCTTTGCTGTTGGGGCAAGGGATGATCCAATCACAGCTGGCATTGGAGTGCCAGTACTGTAGCATGGGCACCAAATTGGCGCCCCCACTGCAGTTGGCATTGGCTGGGCATTGGTTGCAACCCTTGCTGGAGTTGAAGGAGAAAGAGGCGGAACTGCATGGTGAGCAGATCATTGGACTAGTACTGGGCTGCCATTCGCCCTCTGTGCATGCCCGCACAGTCACCGGCATGGATGCCACCTGGACTACCTGGAGCAGCAACCACAACCTGAAAATACACTGAACGGCATCTGATCTAAGAATACACGTTAGCGTGTGCGCTGGCAGTTCAACGCAGGTCAGATGCCCTCGTGCAGTCAGATGGGCGCCATTCCGCTGATGTTTGTGTTGAACATTGTGCGAGACTTCAGAATCATACAGCCTGATGGTTGAAGTGCAAAGCACGGTCTTGCATTGCAACTTAGTTGTATATAGTGCAAACAGGATCTGGGAGGGGGCACGCAGACCTCAAGCAGCCACGTGTTACGCTGTACATGTATGCAAGCTTGTGCATGCCACACAGGGTTTGTCACTGCATTGCCACCTTACATACACACAGGTAGCGCAAAGTTGACCTGAGGGTAGTCAGGGAGTGAGACTGAGACGTTGTACACCTCGGGCAACGCCACAAGAGACAGGTCTGTGATGTTGAAAATTCNTGTACACGTTCACCCATTTGGCTGTGTATGGCGATATGGCAAGGTCAGTCTGCTGTCCTCTACTGTTTCAGGAGAAAAGCAGATATTATGTTCCCATTGCCAGGTTGCAATGCAGCTGTCTCAGACATGCAATGTGCGTTTGCAGGCGGCTGGCTACTTTGGCATTTGGACATCTCTGGTGGCGTGGTACATCGCCTTTGCTGAGCTGCTGAATGAGACCTGGTTCAGAGGAAGGGTAGGTTCCCTGCGTCTTAGAAAACTATTGATGGCAGCACTTGCACACATGTGTTGGGCAACCCCAGTCCCTCTGTATTTATCTGATGCTCATCTGAAATACAATGACAGAGCACAGGTTCACTTAATGGCCCTATTTAGTGGTCAGATTAGACCTGGCCCTACAACATGCAATCAAGTGTGTACTCATAGCTACTTGGCATTTGTNTGTACGGTTCTGTACTCACAGATAGATATACATAGTGCCCTGATACCTTGCGTTTTTGCCCTTTCAATTCTGTAGTCCACTTTTATCAATTGCTGTGTCTCCTGTTCACGTTGCTTGAACAGGTGACAACAAGAGATCTTTGCATTTTGTAGCTGAGCACATGGTATTCGCTGCAGAATTGCATCAGAAACCTAGCAGTGTCTGTGCATGACTGGCATCAAGCNCTCCAATGTACATGCAGGGATCTGCAACTCCAGCAGCACCCGCATCTGGCCAGCAAAGTTTGCAGGATCTGCCAGAGTACCCCAAAGAGTTCGTGAGGAAAAGGCTGTTTGTCTTCATTGGTATCGTTGTTGGGTAAGATGATCAGAACTTTGTTCAATGTCCAGCACAGCAGGCAGCTGGTATCAGTGCTCAAGCTTGACATTGGCTGTTGCAGGTATGCCAGCTACTACCTTACGCGTAATAGTCTGACATATACAGCACCAGTCATGACAGCAGACCCAGCCCTCAAGATGGACATCACGCAAGTTGGGACCATGACATCCATTTTTCCTATTGCATACGGTTTCAGCAAGTTCCTGTCAGGTGTCCTTGGTGCCAGAACATCGCCAAGGAACCTCTTGGCGGGAGGCTTGATGGCAACTGCTGTGGTTAACATCNTAAAAATCACTGCATCAGCAACACAAGCTGGACTCGCTACCAGTGATGACAATTTAGAGACTTGCAACAAAGTTTGCGCATAAGCAGTGATGCCAATCTACCCAAGTGCAGGAAATTGCCTGCTCTGTCATCTGCGTTTTGTGCGCAAACNAGCTTCATCCCAGCTTCCAGACAGCCAGCTCCTGAACCAGAAGCACCTGCCACGGAGGTCGGTGCATCAGAACAGGCCAGTCCTGTGCAGGCTGACACTTCAGAAGCAATACCAGAAGCAGATGATGACTTTGGGCCAGCGTTTGAGTTTCACTGACTATCCAAATGCAGGATAAGATGTTGGCAGCATTGACGTTGCAGCTGCACCCATGATGCCAACTTGGGTGTAAGACTTGTTGGCGCCGTTGTAGATTAGACATTGCTGTTGCACACCGGGCTTGATCTGTGCTAAATACTGACAGACTTAGTCCTTGCTGCACTGAGGTGTTACGACGCTGCCAGTGTTGAATTGATGCTCAAGTGGATGGATTGGCTAGTGATGGTACACCTGATATGCAGTGCTGTTTCTGCACATTAACACATGTATCCAGGCAATCAACCAGTGCGTTGCAATGCATAGGCAAATGTCAGATGGCCTTGCTATTAGCTCAGCTGCACTGCAGCCGGCGCGGACTGTAGATGTGAAGTATGCACAACAAGCAACCAGACCCGTGATAAAGCACCCACATTACAATTGATGCCCAAATGCACCATGTAA
This sequence comes from Trebouxia gelatinosa, assembly GCA_000818905.1. Classification (NCBI taxonomy): domain Eukaryota; kingdom Viridiplantae; phylum Chlorophyta; class Trebouxiophyceae; order Trebouxiales; family Trebouxiaceae; genus Trebouxia; species Trebouxia gelatinosa. The sequence continues at coordinate 2,968,154 of KN805359.1, forward strand.
AGATTCAGAAGGACTGATAAAAGAAAACATCACTCCCCTCACGCACACAAAATTGGTTCTTCTCAATACTGCCTCTGATAAAGTTGACCTGAAACTAACGGTACACAGAGATGGAATCACTATAATGTCAGAGATGCAGGCTCCATCGTCAATACAGGCTACTGGCAGAAAATATAATACATGGCTAGGTACAGGCTGTTGACATTGAACGAGTCAACAGGGTATCATACTGCAATATGCACAGCTACAAAAACTCATCCTGTATGAGGTCCCTGAGCACCATATCCTTGTCAAACACAACACCAGGGCATTTACCAAGTTCATACCACGACTTCGAAATTGTCCACACGCAGTCAAGGATGACATTGCAGCTTTATATCATTACAATTGTTGATGTTTGTTAGGATCATGACTGTGGCAATACCTGGAGACAGCTGCAAAAGACAATGGTTTTTGAGGCGCCCCTACACACTTTGACGCANCAACATCATGAGACGGATCCCATTGTGTACCCAGAGTTTCAGCAACGCAGCTCTGAGTACGACAAAGCCACTTTAACAGAACCAGCGTTCGGCAGCTGTTCTCATGCTGCCAGGCGTATAACTGTACTGTGTATAACAATACTATAAATACAATTATCTAGTAACTACGTAATATCATGCTGTGATATTCAAGTATGACTAGTCTAGTCATGACACTGTCTGCAGTGACTGTGTCACTGCTGGCACCAGCTGGTACTACCATTTGTCCTCTTCGTATGTATAAAGTTCCTTTGCCTTGCACTGCACCTGTCTGATCAAATGACAGCTGGCATTTGTAAGCCGCACATAGGCATATTGAGCCTTTGTGGCTACACACGGGCTAAGCGCACTGCGGCAATCCTCATGTAGCACAGCCTGAGCCGCTGCNGCATGATGGGGGTCAGCTCCCAGGCCAGCAGCCGAAGCCATCCTTCCTCACAGCAGATTTGCTTGGACACCTTTGCCTACAAGACATGGAGCACATTTGCACAAGTACGCCAAGCGGGCNGGTACGGGCCATTTCCTCGAGATCCTTGACAATGCTCTTGGGCTGCCCATCAATTGGCACCTTGGTCAACCCTGTGCAGACTCACCAGAGGTGAGCAACTTACCCCACCATGTCGCACCAGTGCTGCTCAGACTGATGTGGCTGTTTAACTCAAATGTGCAAATGCAATAGCTGTACCTGGCATGTCCACCAACGTGAGATTGGGAACGAGTGGGGAGTAGACAGTCAACTGTATAGGGTCAGCTGACACAACCTTGCCCTTTGTCTGCAAGTACCGCATGGTCTCCGCCTCAATTTCATTCCGAATTGCCACTGCAGGTATGCTTCTTGTCAGTGAGTCAATGTTGTTGATGAGTCCTAGGTGTAGAGGAGACTATGGCATCGTGCCAGATCAGCACCAAAAACTCACTGAAGTCATACAGCTTCTCCTGTCCTCTGTGCAAGAACATCCCATAAGCTTGTTCATCATTATCAAGATGGACCAGCTGTAAGACCAGTGGTCGCCTAGTGACAATGCCTGTGCCTCTGGGCAGGAAGTCTACTCCAACAACAGCCTCCAGAACTGAACTCTTGCCAGAACTCTGTGGTGCAGAACTATATGGTTACTCAAGCCTTGCTACTTTGACTAGACTGCAGCTAGGTGCATTGATGAGCCTGCGCAAATATTGCCAGGCTTTGCTCACCTGGCCTCCAATGACCACAATACTGGGTAGCATTTCCCATAGTCCTGGCAGGTCTTTATCAGACTGACCAGCTGTGTCACCAAGCAGAGTACAAGCACTCTGCAGCCTATTGACCAACTTCAGGACTTCGTCCATTGTTGTCATTGTGGCTTGATACTGTCTAGCTCAAGCTTCTGGAACTACAGTTGACAGTCAGAAGCAGGACCCTGCATCAGTTTGTGCAGGATTCAGGGCCCTTGACTGTGCGAAGCAGGGCTGGTGTATTGAGATAACTGACGTGCAACAGGATTCGATGCCTTGTAAGATCCTAACATGACACAAGCATACAGATGCGACAAACACCTGAGGCCAAGTCGGAGCCCGAATCTGGAGATGTGCACTTTGGCACTTGCTGGGCTGTCTCCGGCAAGAATTTGACGCTGCACAGGCCTNCCTTCAAAAACCTGTTCCCAGACTCCTTCCAGTCAGTGCTGGAAGTCAGGAATCACAAGGTGCATGCTTGTCGACATTTGCTTGCCGCGTGAGNAAGCACGAGCAAGTTCCAGGTAGCCTGCAACTGTGACAGATATGTCGCGATTCTCCATTGCTTGACAAACTCGCATCTCCCGTTTTTCGCGAGCAGACGACAGTCAATATTTAGGGCACGAGCAGCCTTGAAAGCCATCCAGAACAGTACNTGTAGTGCTGCCGCTATACATGTTGCAGAGACCAGCCGGGATTGGGGCTAGGTCCGGGGTCGTTGCCATGGCTGGAGCTGGGGCTGGATGGGAGGGTTCTGGGGCTGAAAGTCAAGCTGGAGCTTGGGGTTGCAGTTGGGGCGGGAGCTGAGGTGGAGGACCAAGCTGGCAGAGCTAATNCCATTGTGAGTTTGTGAAAGAGGAAGCGAAAGGCGTATAGACAGCGGTGGAAGGAAGAAACAAGAAAGCTTATTGGAGCCAAAGAACTCCTGTGTGGCGCTATAACCGACTTTGACGCAAACGCCCCGCCCTATTTGCCACCTGTTTCCACCGCCCTTGCTCGAGAGGGTTCCAGGGGCAAAAATTTTAAGACTTGTGTCAGATAAATGTCTCTGTGAGCCGTCAGTGCGAAAGGCTCACCAGTCGTTGTGCGTGCAAGCTAACTTTTCCGACGTGCCATCGCCAGGGCAGGTCTAGACANACCGATGTCGGCACCAGGAGGTGGCTATGCACGCCAGTGACCACAAGGATTCAAGATCTGCTCAAAGGGCTGCAGAGGCCTAGCAGCCATCAAGCGAAGAGCATAGCAAAAGTTGACTGACCTTTCCGGCAACAGTGTCGCTCACGCTGCGAGCAGCCTGGTTGATCTTGTCACCTGCACGACACTCACACCTTTCAGTCACACACAAACTTCGCAGGCAGAAAGCAAACCGCGAGCAAGTTGGTATGCTGATGAGGAAGGCCATCACAGCACTCACCAGCTGCGCTGACGGCATCCTTGGCCTGGTCGACGTAGCTCTTNACATAATCCTGGTAGGCATGCTGGTCAACTTAACATGAAATGTACTATATCCTGACCTTTAGTCACATGACTATGTGCTGCAGGTCAACAGACGGTCAGACATCTATGTCTTTTGCTGTTCTTACCAGCACAATGTAGCTGCCAAGGACATGTGGATTGCCTTTGTGAGTACCACTGTGGAGACCAGCAGTCCCGAAAACGAGCTACTTCCAGGTGAGTCAAGCTCTCCAAGAAACCCCTAGGCCTGTTGTAAAGAGTGGTGTGTGCCACAACATCTGTCCATCACCGCAAGCAAGGTATCAATTATCTATTGTGCGTGGTGTGTGCAGTGTAGAGTGCATGATGCAAGCTGTGATGAGATGCACATGCACAAGCTGGCATGAGTTGCAGAACGTGAGCAGCTGACCATGTTGGTGACCACTATGTGCCCCTCCTGTTCACTCCACTCTTGTTGCCAATTGATTGCGCTTATCAAGGTCTGTACTGTGCATAGCTTTACTGACTTTGAAGGCGCATGTACAGGTCTTGCGCTGCTTGGTAGCATAGATGAGAAGTTCGTAGAGGTTACAGATGTGTTTGAGCCCAATGAGTCAGGTCAGAGAGACAAGGCCTTCATCTCCAAGGGATATGATGCCACTTCCCACTTCGAGACCACAGTTGAGGATGTCCTTGAGCTGTACACCCGCATCACTGGAAAGGTGCTAGATTTGAGTAGCAAGGACCCTGCTCAAGCATAGATTTTGCATGCAGCCATGGTCCAGCTGGCTTGTGCATTATCAAGGTTTGTCCGATGTGGTGCTATTTCAGAAGCTTGCTGCCTGGCTTTGTGCAGCACCAATGTACAATATTCTAGCTGCAGCAGTCGGGTGAGTGAGGTCTTGTGTAGGACTGCTGTAATTTGTGTGCCGTCTTGTGTGAGGTTTGACTCATGTCACATGCAGAACAGAACGAACAGGTTTCTGCAAGCTGCCTTTTTCAGCTTCATATAGATTTGTGAGCAACAAGAGACCAATGCTGTTTCAGTGCATGTGTATGTGCAGCTGGAATCCTGTCAGCAAATGTAAAAGCCGAGTCAACAGTGTGTTACTCGCGTTGTGAAAGCATGCACTAAGGTACTTATTGACAACAGCAAATGGTGTACCAAATACGCCNCTCATCTGGGAAACCATCATCATAAGGCACATAGAAGTATGGGAAGGCCTACAGCACAGGTGATGCTTTCGCTTGTGTATGATGTTTGCTGCTCTGCTACTGCACTGCAAGCTTTTTGTTCGTNACTTCAGACGAGACGCTTCAATGGGGGATATGCTGCCAGGGCATACCCTCAGAAGCGACCCATGGCTTACTCTGAGCTCGCTAGGGGTTGGAACCTATTTGGGTGCTGAAGATGATGAAACAGATGAAATGGTGGCATCAGCNATTCATTAGTACTCTTGCACGTGAGAATAAGTCATAGCACCGGTCAATGTGACAGATGACAGACTGCCTGTCAGTGGCGCAGCGTCTGTGTCCTTGATTAGCGTGACCTGCAGCTTACCTTCATGCTGCATTGCAAACTTCAAAAGTGTGAGAGCGGGTAAACTTTCACTGTATACATGCATGTGTCTTGATTGTCCATTGGCCTGTAAATCCCCAGGAGACATCAAAACTGATAGAGTTTCACATCGCGCACCATCTGTGCGGGCTCATTGCTACGCGCGAGGGCACAACATGCCAGTTGCACGGTGGCAACATGGGCAGCAAAAAATGTGTATTGACAAGCCAGCCTTATCGTTGCTTTGACGTCGCATTTGTGCCCGATCCAGCCAGCAGAGTCTACAGCCTACTAGATGTTGCCTACACCATTGTACTGCAGCCTCTCATGTCATTTGTGTAGGTGTACATGAGCCAACACGGCCAGCTATTGTTGTGTCAGCCCTGCAAGCCAGCAACAAGCAGTCAAGNGCTGCAGCTTGAAAAGCTGTTTGGCCCTCTCGCGCCTCCACCATCAGTTGCGGGCTGCAAGGGCTGTGTGTCCAATGTCTACAACACAAATGTAAGCTCTGCCTGCCTGCTTCAGTTGCTTGTTACTTTGTGCTGGCTGCTAGGACTGCTTGTCCCAGCATGTAATATCTACATGTACATGGTGAGCCCAAATGCGCCAGTGGTATTCTTGATTGTAAGCTTGGCATGAAAGGCATTTCGTGCCCGTGGTCATAAGTGAGTCATGCTCCTTTGCAACTGCAGTGTGAACCAGAACACAGAACGCTACTTGTGACACTTTCTGCAGCTCATTGCACACTTGTGTTGCTAGCCCTACAAACGAACTTGGCATTGCAAAGTACAGAGTCAACCCTGCAGCTCAATTAGGCTGCCAAATTGTACCTTGAAGCTTGTGCAAGGTCTGCAAAACCAAGGTGCTCACTTGTCTGTCATCACTGGGCCTCTTGACAGAGACAGAGTAACTTAACACGGGCCTTTGTGCACTGTCCACAGGTTACATACAGTGGAGTGGGAGCACCGGCAGACACAGATGTCTGGACCATGTTTGGCCTCACGTTCAACGGGACATGCGCGTCCTCCCTGCTGTCAAGCTATGGGCAGAGTGGTGTGCTGGGCATGGGACCTGGCAACATGACAGCCCAGCATGCCACAGCAGGCTGAAAGGTGAAACAGGTTGACACGAATGGCAGGGCAGCAATATTATATAGAGGAATGTAAGCAGTCATACACTGATGAGCTTATGTTGAAACACTGCCAAAGTTGAGCTGTGACTAGCAAGGCTATTGAATGGAAGCTTGGCGCAGTTGCCATGACATGCACCATGTTTTGTACGCTAGAGAAGTGTCTGCTACTGGAGCTACGCGAGCTGTGCAAAATTTCGTTGTCCACTGGGTCGTTGCAGTAAGAAGGCTATGCAACGGGGCTGACTGTACAGCAGACGATTTCCTTTGTGGCGTCTGGACCATCCCTTGTGATATATATATCTGTATAGCTGGCAGTGGGTACAGCAACTCAGGAAAATCTAAGTGTGGCGTTGTATGCAAAGTGTACAAGGCTTATAGGTCATATGTATCATGCGTGCCACCGTGAAGGCACATGGACCGACAGCATGCAAGCCAATAAATGAGCTATATAAGCTGTATAAGCATCATTGCCCAATGTCTCCAGTGCTGCTCGATTGTGGTGGCCACCAGTTTCAGCCGTCACACTTCCAGAAAGTGTCAGGTTGGATATTCACAACGGCCCAGCTGTTCGTTATCAGGACAATACATACACTATGTATCATCACGGTTGCACATCGCTTTCGACTAACCACTTTCTCACTCTAATTGCAAACAAAGTTGTACATGCAGTTCATATTCTATACTCTGAGCACAACACTGTCAAATCAGGCAATCCAGTGGGACACTGAAAACCAGCAACAAAANACACGTGCATTGAGCTGAGCTACTCTCTCTCTGGTCAACCAGCATGTCCAGAAGCATTTTGACTGGGACAATGCTGCAGCNTCACCTGCGCGGCCAGATATGGCAGCTCGGTGCACGATCGTCGGCTCACAGCTAGCGATCCCACAGCCTCACTAGGTCACCTACCTATGCCAGCTTCCCTTGTGTCTAGGAGTCTGGTCAGGGTACAGCAACAGCAACGACTTGATTTGGTGTGATCAGCTACATCATACGGCAGAACACCACCAACAGCACAGCAACAGGTTCTCACCACCAGATCTCCTTTTGTTGCAGAGCCTGTTGCCACACGGATTGGCAACCACACCCTAGGTAGGCACACCACTGCCTCTGTGAATACATCTGCTTCTGTCATACCAGATAGACATTAGCTTTTATGCATGGGCAGCCAAACATTGCCTCAGCACCTTGTTCTTGTATGACCATAGTTGTTCATGGGCTGCAGATGATGCATGCTGGCTATCCAGGACAGCGCATGGACACCAGAACAACAGTGGATTGCAAATACTACCTGGAAGGTCGCTGTGCAAATGGTGATAAGTGCGCCTTCAGACATCACCCGGTCAGTCTCTGCACCTAGTGTGCTTGCAAGGACACTACTTACTGCTTGTCTTGGCTCAGCACTGCGCTCTGGCATGGCTATTTCCCCCAAAACAGGATGCCGGTCGTATCTAAGGGTTTCTGGTGTACTTCGTGCAGGACAAGTTCAATACAGCATCTAGAGCTGGAATAGTGGCGATGCCACACTCTTTACCACAGAACTGCCACTTTTATATGAATGGGCAATGCAACAAAGGGGACTCCTGTGCCTTCCAGCATGTATGTCTATCTGCCTGGGCACATCAACATGACAGGCACTGCATACCAGCATTCTTATTTATAAGCTGGCCTGTTTGTCAAGGCTGTCAATGGCACTGCAATCTGTTCACAGTGACTTCTGTTGTACATTCCTCATTGGTATGCACTTCTGTCTGCAATACNTGGGGCCGCCCGATGCGGCCGTTGACCGAAGAGGTGCAGTCCTGCGCACCTGGTCCTTATTTGCACTGACTGTCCACCTCACTTGTGTTCCGCCTTTCGCAGGAAATCAAGACTGTCCTTGAGAAACTTTACAAGTACATTGGCAAAAACATCAAGAGCATCGTTGAACGCCGTGACGAACCCCACTGCTTTCGGCTACACAGCAACAGGGTGTATTATGTTCGGGAAAGCCTCATGCGCCGAGCTACCAATGTAAGCACCTTACTGCTGCAGAATGTTGGGCATGAGCAGACAATAGCAAATTTGCTGGATGCTCGGGCAGCATCTAACTACCAGAACAAGCTTGGCCTGACGCCCCTGGCAGAAGCATGTGTGTCTGGCAGGACACAATTTGTAGAGATTCTCCTCGAAAAGGTGCATTGCCCTTGCTTGCCTATGTCATGCTTGTCCAAAAACGAGTCTTGCNAAGGCACAAGCAGCAAGTAAGCAGAGTTCAGCTTCACAGGCAAAGCTGCCTAGCAAACCAGCTAGGGCAGAGATGCACAGCAAAGTCAAGCCTGTTGGCAAGTCTCAAGCTACATTACGCGCCACCAAGGCCAAAGATGTTCCCAGTGCCCCTACCAGAAGTGGGTGTCCCCATCCTTGCTATGCATGAATTGGCTCAATGTAGATGGCCGTCGCCTGCCACCCTTGATGGCCCACGCCCATGCATTGTGGGCTGTACTCTGTACTCAGGAGCCAATACGCTCATTACACCAGTGCAAAATGCTCGTGTTGTCTGCAAACATTGATCTGATTTGGCAAGGCTGTATAGCAAAGCAGTCNACGCGAGGCAGATCACTTGGGTTATGGGTTCCGACCAAACCCTTGGGAAAGCGGCTGTTACGTCTCCCAGCCCGCCCTATATTCCATGCATGAGCGTCATTCTGTCGGTTGCTAATACATGCTTTCATTACAAACAAAGTGCAAATTGACTTGTGAGTAGTGTTGAATTTTGCAGCATGGCATCAGGCAGCAGCACACNTCCCACTAGTCTGCATGCAGATGCTGCCAGGTTGCATGCACAGGCAGCAGTTGCATCAGCAATCTGATGTCTGCACAATGTACTGACTCACCTGACTGAGGCAGCTGTACTGTCCGTGTGTGAGGGGCCACATCTTGCAAAGGGTTGATGATGATGTGGCCATGCCCTATCTGCTGGCACTTTGACACATTGCCAGAGGGCACTTTAGGTTTGTCTGAATGCGTCTGCAGCTGAGGCTGTGCCATCAGAGGCCAAAGCTGATACTGTAGTCCTAGATTGAAGGCAAGTGACGGCGGGATGTATGCTGTGTCGTCCTGCCATGTAGCTGCATCCATGCTTGCATGAGCATCAAGAGACTGCTGGGCCTGTGCTGGCACTAAACTACAGGTGCTTGAGTGCAATCCTGAGTCAGTGTTTGGATGTGCCTCATCAGCATGTCTTGGGGCATCNCCTGCTGACAGAATGCGAGCTCCAGCGACAGGTGGCTGCAGCTTGAAGCCCACCGAGCAGTCCACCCGGCTCAGAGCTCCACTGCTACCGACTTGTCCCAGCACACCTGTTGCACATCACTCAGTTCTTGCTGCTGCATACGCTTGTGTGTGTTGAAGCCGCTGTAGCTGAGAAGGCTAGACAGACGGGGATGTAGAACTACAGATTGGGGCTTACAGGGCAGCAGATGTATTGCTGCACAATGCCTTACTCGCATGCACAGAGCCCCTGTTTGTGACTGTCTCAAACCTAGCAAGCAACAAGGCGCAGCAGTGCAAAGGGCAGTGGCTATCTATGTGTTTAAACTGGCTGGCAGATAGGCACCCCCAGGTGCATGGTCACACAGTTCTTGCGGTTCATGCTAGACCATCATGTGTCAGGAGCATGCTGCAGCAGCACACTCGTNTGACACGTTCAGACATATTTGGTAGATATCTGCTTCAACACTCCCTGTAGCTCTTCGTCTGACGTTGGCTGGGCAAGAACTGCCAAGACAAATGTGTAATGGGGCTTGACTCCTTTTGGTCGCAGACGTGTCGTCAATGGCGAGTACACCCCTTTCTCACATCACACTCTGATTCACACTACCCAGCTGTGTCAATTGTGAGCACAGCAGGCAGCCTTGGCTGGCATTGCGAGCCCTCTCACCATTCCTGTTTGCTCAGGCAGCCTTCCTGATGCTGAATGATGGGCTCTTTGTGGGCAGCTCTGCAGCCATGANACCTTGATGGGTGCCTGATCTGCCATTGTTCATACACTGGAAGCTGTTGCGGTGTGCAGCTTCTGTGTTGTACAAGGTTGTTGAGCGGGTGTGCAAGGGCTGGTCTTGGCTGGTGTGAACGTAGTNCCTGAGGTCAGCATCAGGATGAACTGGACTTAGGGTAGAGTGCTCTGGTGACAGCGCAACAGCAAAACCATCTTGGTTGGTGCACTTTTGCCCCAGCTTGAACCTGGGGCCAGGCACAACAAGTCAAGGTGGGGAAGCAAAGTGAACCTTCATTAGCAGATGATGAGTACCTAGTTGTGCAGTCTACAGGAGATACGAATGTAGATGTGGTGTCCAATGGCACGGCCACAGCCAGCTTATAAGCTGTCAGCTGCAGGGCAAGCAGTATTACTCAAATTACGCATATTTCAGTGGAAGTGTGCACCAAAACGCCTAACCTGACGTGCAAAGACTCTTTCCTGCGTGGTCAATTGGATGTTACTGATTTGGCATCCGAGGTTGCTACACAGGCTGGCAACATCAACGTGTTGAGCCCACCGCTGTGCAGCTTGCTGATAGCNCATGCTGTGCAATCTCTACGCTCAGGCGTTAAGAAGCATTTCCTGAGTCTTGTGAGGAGCCCTCAAACTTCCAGGCATCACCGCAGGCTGGGACAAGAAAGTCCTGGAGGCACAAGAAGCTGAAGAAAGAGAACGACAACAAAAGAAGGAGCGTAGAAGGGAAAAGCAGGTGTTTGGGTTCTCTTGTGATGTACACGATGTTGAAAGCAGCAATGTATGCTGCAAACGGTGTGCAATGTGGATCTGGTANAACTCTGCCGGTGTTGAGGCCATGAGCATTGTGCCAGCAAGCTCTGCATGCTCTGCTGGCAATGGAGCGGCCAGCAGTGCTGATGGCACAGCTTTGTCATATGGACTCAAGGCAAGCCTGCTGTGACACATGCATTTTGAAGCTGAGTGCTCGCAACATACTGCAGCATGACTGTGCANCGCTGTTCACGATCAGCGCTCAGACTCGCGTGCTGCTAGCCATACTGCTGACACCATTGCAGAGGCTGCAANGTCCCAAACATACCCAGTGTTACCGCTGTCTACAGGTGGTCATGCTGGCAACATCTGAGGTGCAATGCCCAATCTCCCTGGAGACCAGCCCTCTGTGCCCTCAAATCACTCCATGTGGGCATGTCTTTGCCTTCCATAGTATCATGCAGCACCTCATGATCCAGGTACGCATGCACATGCCGAAGCAACTAAACAGCTGGCCTTCATGCTGGCAGAGCCCTGACCGCCCACCTCACACTCTGTGTACATAGCACTTGCNATGACCCAGCAGCTCAGTCACCCATGCAGTCAGGCACAGAGGCGGTACCCAAGGCAGTAGGCACATTTGCAGTTGCAGAGGACGGAAAGGCAGCTGGTGCTGATCCACAGGGTCTGTACAGCATGCAGGAGCCAACCCTAGATGCAGATATGTCACTAGCGCACCAGATTGGCAGTGTCCACTTTCGTGTATCCCCAGACTCTGTGCCAGATTCGCATGTGACCATCTCCGCAGCTGTCAGTCCTGAACCCACCTCAGCCAGCATGCCTAGTAAGATGTCAGGGGTTCAGGACACCTCATCAGGGACTGGCAAAAGCGCTGTGAGGACTGTGTCCTCCATTCCAGCAAGCGCGCTGAAGAGTTCCCTCAAGAGTGTGCACAGCGCTGCTAGCACTGCATCTTCGCGGCATGGCAGTGTTCAGCTTGGGGTCGACTTTGCTGCAACAGCAGATCACGATGCTGACAGTGAAGATGTACAGGCACAACAAGGCAAACCCGCTGTTGTGAGAGGGATCTCTGATGCATTCCCAGCTTGGCTCATAGAAGGGTAAGTAGATCAATCTGTGTGGAAAGACACAAGCTAATCCCATTGCCTAAGACAACTGTTGTTGCAAATGTACNTGCAGCCTCAGCCAACTGCGTAAAAGTTGACAGGCATATGCTGCACCATATCAAGCTGGCTGTGAAGCCCTAGCTGACAAGGCAATCTGTCACCTGTTACACTGTTCTTCATCAAACCTGTGCCAGATTACGCTAGCTAGCTACCTTGTGATGTTGTCCGAGTTAGCTGGTAGCACCAACATGCAGTGAGTCAAACAGCGACTGATGTAGCTGGTTTGTGTGCAGAGGTAGTGGGCATGAAGCGCAAGCTGATCAACACCTTATCTCCAACAAGTGCATCGCTGATGGTGGACTGGGAGGCAAGTCATTTGCATCAATGTCTTGCTGCAAGTTGTGTCACATGCAAATCATGNAGCAACCCAACAGGCATTAATGATGGCCCGCACACTTGACCATTGCCAGCACTACCACCTGCACTACTACCTCAACAATGTCACTTTTGAGGAGGCTGGAAGCAGCAGCGATTGTGCTAATTGCAGCAGTCAAGAAAGCAGCAGCAGCAAGCGGCTATAGCATCGGCTATGACAGTAGGACTTAACGGCGGCAACAGCAACAACAGCAGCAGCAGCAGCNAGCTCCATCTGCAAGAAGCACTCCACAAATGTAGCATTGTCTGCAAATCCATCGTTCCCTGGAGTGGCATCTCCCCTTGTGGCTGGCATGTGCCCCGAAGCCGCTGCCCAACAAGCAGCTTCACTNCTCTCATGCACGCTCTCTGCACTGCATAGGATTTTGAGAGGGTGTTCCATGCTGAGCTGCTGCTGGAAGCTGATCTGGAGGCCAAGCATGAGGAGGACTCCATCAGGCGGCTGCCCAAGTGGGTCAGGCAGTATGCCTTCCGCGCCTGGCAGGACCGCGTCTACTTTGACCGCAATGTCACCTGGTTCCAGCAAGAGGTGAGACATTACACCCAAGTGTGAAAATACTCGGGAAACTGGCATGCATGTAACAGCGTAACAGAGTGTCAATAAGATGTGTCTACTTTGACCGCAATGTCACCTGGTCNCACCCTCTTGCCTTCCACTTTGACATATGCATCGTTTCCCTGCATGACATGCCCGCATCCATAATGTGGACTTTGTGGACTGATTATGTGCATTGGGCTGTGCATATGTGGCTGTTGGCCTTAGGCTCGTGACTGGATGCAAAGCATTTGTCTTTGTGCAGCACACAAGGCGGGCAATGACTAATGTTGGCATCCCAGAGGATGAGCAGAACGCAGTGTTCCAGCTGGTTGCCACAGTGCTGCACCTGGGCAACCTTGATTTTGAGGACGCTGGCGAGCATGACAGCTCAAAGCTGGCTGAGTCTGCGGCAGGGGCTCTGCAAGCTGCAGCCCGCTTGTTGGGCACCTCAGCTGAGGGTCTAGCCAGAGCCCTCACAACACGCACAAGGCAGACTGTTGATGGTATGGCATCTGTACACATGTGCAGCAAGTCTGTGAGCAGCACGTGGTGTCTGACAATGGCCACCCTCTGGTGAAGTTGGCTTTCTGTAAGATATGGGTCAGCAGATAGCGGCTGACCTGTGCAATGCTACGTAAGGCTGGCATCAAGACATTCAAGTACACACTGGCTGACACCTCGCTGCCAACATAACACATACTGTAATTGCCAACATCTACTGGCATTTGGTTTATCTGTGCATGTGTATTTGCCTTGCCTGTACTTGCACCTGTGCTTCAGCCGGTGCTGCTCTGTTGGGGTCTTTGAGCTCAGCCAGATGCCCACTGTGAAATCTGCATGCAGCTACGTTGTCAGTATGCTGCAAATGTGCAGTGCACAGTTGAGGTGTGCTGCAGGTCTAATTGTCAGCCCTATCGATGTCAAGGCGGCCTTGGACAACCGTGACTCATTGGCAAAGACCATCTACTCGCGGATGTTTGATTGGCTTGTGGCTAAGATCAACTCAGCCATTGGCCAGGATGCCACAGCCCCCACCCTTGTGGGTGTGNCGCTCAGGCCGAGCAGCAGCCACTCAGACTGGCCAACCACCAAAGCCCTACTTTAGCAGCAGCGCAGCTCAGAACCCTCAGCCATCTGAACCATCAGAGGAGCAGAGCCAGTATGCACAGAAGGCTAACACTCAGCACAGCAAGCTTGGCACCAAGCCAATCAGANTTGTCAGCGCTGGAGTTGCCATTGCTTCGTATGGAGAAATCAACTTTGTGGTCATTGGAGTCATGCTTCAGATGATCTCCATCTGCACAGAATCTACGCGGCTTACCCTGGTTCAGATCCTGCTGCAATCCCGGGGTCTGAANCACCAGGCTCAACGCTCATCACACTGGCTGCAAGATGCACAGATGAGTACCTGCATAGGTAACACGCCAAGCTACAGCAGACAGCTCCAAATCCGATGTACTGTCATGCATGTCGTCGTGGAGTCTCAATGCATCCCTTCATGTGAAGCTACCTCCTGTGCATGCCACCAGTTGACTNAACCAAAGCGACAACATACACAACCCTTCATACCAGCTCAGACCTTGATGCATGCACAGGGTTGGCGTTTGCATGCTGTACGTCATGACTCATAGGCTCTCCGTTTCTTATGACGACAAACCTGCGCAAACTTGTGCTGACTTGTTCCCATTCCGCTCCAAATGTTANCTATCAAAATAGCGAGATGTGCCCATCGCCACGGCGTGCACATATGACACGCAGCCGTAGCGTTTTCACAGGTTGTTTGCACCTTGCTCATCATTGGTGCGGAAGCCACCGAGCACACATGCTCACCAACGCGAAAGCGTAAAATACCCGTTGTTGATACGACAACAAAACGGGGGTCGCCCGCGAAACAGGGGGGAGGTTGCGAACCGCGCGCCGGAAGGGCCTGCATCTCAAGACTTTTCCTCGAACGTGGCATCCTATATCTGTGCAAACACAGATGCAAACTGAACCAACNTGCCTTTTGCAAGAAGCGTGTCAACTGGGGCATGAGAACCATAAGCATGATCACGCTTGTGTGCAATATCTTACACANTCAGCACACACATTCTGACTGTTGCAGACAGCTGTGCTGCCGTCGCACTCATCTACATGAACACATGAGTGAGCCCCAGAATGTAGCTTTATCTGCACAATGCATGTCAGGAGGGGTATTGCTGGTTCATGCAAAGTGGGAACAAGCTGCACTGACACTAAATTATTCTGCAATATCGTCAGTAACAGCAACCTCTCAAGAAGTAAACTCACAAGACAGTAAGATGCATGTGGCATCTGGTTGACAGGCTATCTCTTCACAACAACATGATCAATATCATATGTAACTCCGCCATGTGGGTTGACATATGCTGCACTGCAAGCCTCACACCAGACTCTGCAATGCCTCACCAGTCGTGTTGCAACTGCTTCCCAGGGACAGTGGTGCAGCACATCTCTGGTGTTNGCAGATGCAGAGTTGCAACCATTGCAGGCCTCCTTCGACGGTGTTGCGCATTGGTGCTTGCAGTTTTAATCGCAACCAGGTCCCTTGCATGATTGTAACGAGACAGGTTGCAAAAGGTTCTGTAAACAGCGCAGCAAGAACAAGACTAGCTGAGCTTTTCAGCAAAACCCCTTTGTTGACACTGGAACGAAGTGCGCGGCACGGTACACAGCCGGACGATGAAATCTGGCAACATGGACCCTTCAGTGCTGAGATCACTCCAGACTTGCCAGAAATCAGTAGCTGGCAGGAGCTGACTGCTAAATTGACCCGAAGGTTGGTTGATCCCATGTTCAACCAGCTCCGAAACTAGCCAACACAGGATAGCAAGATTTGAAGTGTGACCTCTTTGTGAGGTGCCTGCTGAACCTGAAGAGCTGCCACTGCAAGCATGATATGCAGGACAACACCAGCACCAAAAGTACCTGCTGAAGAGCAGAAGGGTGCTNTCATGTTACAGAAACTGCCCTTACTACAGCTGTTCAAGCGCATCAGCTGTTGAACGGCACAGGACGGCTGCCCATAAATGCACCAGATGAGCATGGCCACTGCGTACCAAGTCAACAAATGAGGCTTGCCTTGCTGGCACCAGACAATCCTGCAGCAAACAGGCGTTTAGTAAAGAAATGACCAGACTTGTGATGCCAGATCTGGTGGGAGATTGTTCTGTGCACTGGATTTGCAGCATGTGGCATGACCCTGCATTGTCATCCATGTCCTGCGTGAGGAAGCGCATGTTTGGCCTGCAGATACCTGGCCCAGATCCAGGATATGCAGGATGACGACATCAACACACAAGCCATGTTGGAAGGTATCCTTGGGGAGCACATTCACTTGGCCCATAGCATAAATAAGCTGCTTTTGTTGGAGAATGCTGTGTATCACTGATTGGGACTCTGCGCAACCCTGTCCCTGCTTCTTGATGGACTACTGCACATCTCAAGATGGTGTGCTTGTTATGTCCTTGCCAAATGACAAGCTTGTAAGCATTGATTGATGCTGTGTGTACTACAGTAAGGCGTTGCTGAGCTGAGACATGTAGCCAAGGAGCATTCCAGCTCATTAGGAACATGATGGTCACGAATTACTGTTAGTGGGCTTGTAATGTGATCATTGTGCATTGTGACGCATGGGCAATGAGGATAAACGCCGGTTCAGCAGCAGCTAGGGCACCTGCATATGGGATAGNAGCACGTATGAGCAGAGCATAGCTTGGTCTGACCACATCCCTGCAATTATCAGGAACATCAGACCAACAATGGTCTGCAAGCTGACTGCATGTGCAACTTGCAGCAATGCTCTTGGNAGCCAGGGGGTGGCTGATAGCTTGTGGGGGCTGTTTGGTCTGCTGCTGGGGGTTGCATGAAGCCCTGGGACTGTGCTGGGGCCTGCTGGGCATGCTGTGGGTGCTGTTGATGCTGCTGTAGATGCTGCTGCTGTGCATATGCTTGCTGTGCGGCCACTGCAGCAGCATACACGTCTGGCGGCATGCCGGCATGAGGGACAGGTGGCTGAGATTGCACAGGCTGCTGGTGCTGGTNAGGCAGCATGTCTGCTATGGTCTACCCCTGACTGTCAATCCGCATACCGTTTGCCCCGTCCAGCCCACATTTGTGCCTATCCTGCTCACACTTTTGCCATGCTGTAACATGTACAAGCCCATTCAGCACACTCTAGGAATGTGGGCCACCACCATAGAGTCACTTGTGCGTGATCACTGCATATTGCAGGTAGGCATTCTAGATGTGACGTGTCACTTGCCGTTACCTGAAATTGTGAGGTTCTGCAGGCCCAATGAGCGTCCAGGAGGGCTGCATTGGCACAGAGACCAAGGTTGCAGCTGCTTTTACCACAACACAAGTAAGGATTGCTTACTGCAATGCTGATGTCTGCTTGCTGGGTGCAAAATATCATGTGCATTTGTGTACTGCAAGCGGTGCATATGAATACGGTGTCCAGATCTGAGACTGTGCTGCTGCAGGCCAGTAATGAAATGNTGTCTTCCATCCGTTTGGTCTGGACCTGCAAGTCAACGCAGGAGTCTTGTGACACATGTCCTGAGGTTGTCTCTTGGCGTTTGCAGCGTTGTAGCAATGCCCTGACTTGATGCAAGCGAGCCACATTGATGCTTGCTTGTCACAAGAGCTTCGCTTTTGCATGCCCACTGGGTGTAGCTTGGTACAGTACTGGATCTACTATTTGGTGTGGAAGGACTTCGAAACACATCCAGCGGCGCACTTGTGAACAAGCGAATGCAGAAATGCAAAGGGACATGTGTTGAGCGGTGTTCAGGAGCCAGATATCGCTATCAGCGTATGTTGTAGCGGTTACGCCACTGGGGAGAGTCTGTCCAGAAGACAGCAAACATGCATGCTCAACAGCTNTCTTGAGCTCCGAAATTTGCTGTGAGCGTTGCTTCAGTCTTCCGCTCCTCGCCATGTGCATAACTTNCTGGTGTAATCAGTGTCTTTGACGCTGGTGTGAGCCTTGGCTATGGTGAGAAGCAGAGCAGGGTCCAAGCCGCCTGATGCAGATAGCTCATCTAGCTTATTGTCCATCTCTTGCAAACTCCCAACCTGCATTCCATGCAGACTTGGTCACTCAGACAGTGCTATGTACTAGCAAGACTTCCTCTCGCAGTCTCCTAAACAGTTAGCAGTTATTTTGCATGACTTCAAACAATTCGTGTAGTCATTGAAATCAGGCATTGCAGTAGTTGCAGGCATAGCTGTATGCATGCAGGACACGGCTGTGTGATTGCCATGTTTGCTTCAACTGTGAGTTCCATGATATGTCACTCCTGCCATGTAGCAAATGTTTGCACATGGTGCAGTGCTCACCTGCAACAGGTCTTGGAAGTTAGCTTGCGCCAGGTCCAGAGACTCTTCATCAGCAGCGACCTTGTCGAAGGCTTGCACTAGCGCAATCAACCGGGTTGCTATGCTGATCAGATCTGCACAGACACAGCTGCAGCATGAAGCCAANCCCCGCCTGCCCACAGCCTTCCTGGATCCTATATTGGCTCCTGATAGCCTCAATGCACAACAGGTAGGCTGTTGAAACAATGTATTGCTGCTGCCTTGTTTGGCAGCCTGATTGTGCTGCAAACTGGTATGTGCATCCATTTGTGCTGCCAGTAGTCGTAGNAGAGTAAGATGCCATGAATCCAATTGCGTGTTCTGGACATCTACAGTTGCAAGCATTGCATGACCAGAAGTAAATGGGTAGCAAGCTTGGGCTCTTGGGCAAGGACTCAAAGTTTTGTGTACAGGTCCAACTGGCATTGTACACTTATGGTGCTTAAACATGTTGCTTATAGGCGAAAACATGGAGAACATGGAGACAGGCTTGTGGTTGTTGCTGNAGTATGCGATGCAGAGTGCCCCCAGGGCCTTGGGTGCCATGCATGATGTTCAAGCTGTGCATGTTGCTGTGCTGCAAACACTGTGTGTGGGGCTGACCTGGCTTGGCCGTATGTTTTGCCTTCAAGCTTATGGAAGTGCTTGAAGAAGAACTCTGTACTGTTCTTGGTCTGCTGTACAATGCTGCAGTACACACTCGCCACTCCAGGCTGCAAAAAGAAGGAAACGTTACAGGTAAGCACACAAGCTGAGTCAGCAGCATCAAACGTTGTTCTGGCATGAGTGATGGCCTGCCATTGCCTGCAGGTGCTGCAGTGTTGCAAGCATGCTGCTGACTTCTTCTGACTTTAATTGTATCGTTTGCATTTTCATTATTACTATTTTTATGACCAACATCGTCATTATCAAGTGCTGACTGCAGGTCATGTGTGACAATTATGTTGGTAGGGCTGTAGCCATCCCATACACAAAGCTGCTGGTCAGATGTACCGAACAGCAGGCGGTGATTGTAGAGAGCTGCAAAACCACCAGGGCCAGCATGCATGAACCTACACACATGATGCCTGCAAGCCTCTGCNCAAGCTGCCATTCATGCTCAGAAAAAGCTGCCTATTTGACTGCTACACCTGACTGTGTCAACAGCACATGCATGATTTAGGCCCAGGGTGGGACCCCCATGACTATTGTTGCATTTGCACATTTCTAGGGTGGCTCAATACCTGAGTTGGAAAGGGCCACCACCTGGTCACCCTCCCCAAACATGACGTCCTCCTTGGGGTTGATGCTCAGCTTATTCTGTGACTTGTGGTATACCCCCACTACCACAGCTGTCTCAAACATNTCTTTTCGTCCGATACGATGACGTTGTTTCCTGGCATGCTGATTGGTAGTCAAATGCATATGCTCGACAATGAGCTTCGCGTTTTCCACGTCCACTCAGTAGCGGGTGTCCGGTTCATTCCACAACCTTACTGGACTGATATCGTCACAGTGCTGGAGACAAACGACATCTGCCCCATTCACAACTTTTCAGGTGTCATCAAAAAGGGGTCCACATACTGCTGGAGAGACACACAGGATATCGAACTGAAAGGGACTTCCAATCCATCTCAGGAAAAAGGCGTGGTTCTCCGATTCGGACCCTGCAGAAACTTGTCATGCTCATCAAGCAGCAACGCTCCATGTCAAAAGTGTTCTAGATGCAAAGAAGCTGTCTATTGCTCGCAGCAGTGCCAGAGAGCTCACTGGAAACTTGTGCACAAGAGACTTTGCAAAGCTGTCGAGATGTAGTTCTATTCTGAACTGGGCACAAATCTAGTTGACCAACTCTCACGCGATATACATATGCCTGAATTCAGCTGAGTCGGTCAATGACTGAAACGCCCAACTTTGTTAAGATTTCATTGTGAGATGACCCTGCTGACTCCACTGGTTCATATAGACAATACACACTCAAGTGNAGTGACTTGCTCAGGAATGAGGCCCAGATCCTTCATGAAGGCTTCCCAACCTTGTGTCTTGCGGTGGGTCACAGGGACAGTGAAGCCGGCACAAATGGCCTGCACAGCCACTCACTTGCTTGCCAAGGACAATCTGATGCATCTCATGTGCCCCACTTTGGCATACTGTCTATGCATGAGCAGGGAAGGTAGCCACAAGCACAGCGAACATGATGCACCTTGACCCCGATATGTGCAGCTTGCAAGTCAGCGGCCAGCTTGTGCAATGCAGTTGAGCATGAGCACAGCGCAAACAGNCGCTGACTTGCAGTTCACTGCCCTCCCGTTCAAAAAATGCGTGAGCACGGCGTGTAGCAGTTTGCCTACTACGATGGCGACGGCACTGTGGCGGCAGCGGTTCGTGTCTGTAGTGATGAGTGGACAGAGTGTTGACTTTGTGCGAGTTGAACAGGGTGTCAACTCTGTGCAAGAAGTTGCTGCAGTCTGTGAGNATGTTGGAGACGTAGTGGGTATCCTTTGTTGTGTTACACCTGACGTTACATCTGCTAAATTGCCAGTCAGACCTGACTCGACTGGCACAAAAAAGCTCACCTGGTGAGCATTATGATGACAATTATGAAACTCACAAAACTAGAAAAGTCCACCCAAAAGCTGTAGAAACAATCTGTGGACACAGTACTGGGGTTTGTAAGTAANTTCTCGGTCAAACATCGGTCAAAGCGATGCTGGTCAAACTTACCCACTTTTAGGACCGCTGAGCGTCAACTCGCAAGGACAAANATAGGGATGCCAGCCATGGTTGCTGAACCATACTGATTCACAGGTGGCCGCTGCTGAGGCATAGACATGCCCGGCATGCCATTTGGCCGGACCTGAGGATGTCCGGGGAACTGAAGCGGCTGATGTGGCCTCTGCTGTGGCTGTCCTGGAGGCACATAGCTGGTCATGCCGGTTGGAGGCGCATAGCCAGGCATCCCTGCAGGCCTTGGCTGTGCTGGGGACATCGGACCCTACACAAGTAAAGCTGAGGTTACACCAGCTGTGTAGAATGTTTACCTCAAAAGTCGTGTGAGGTCTTCTCACCTGTTGTGAAGGTCCCGCACCGGAGCCTGGTGCACTTGGGCCTGTAGTCATGCGGCTCGATGTCAGCCACAACTTGTGTCCGTTTCGCGTTGCGCTTGGGTACGACAACAGCTTGAGGAGTTGTGTGTTTGCACCCACCTTGAGTCATCCATGCGGGCAAGGTAGACTCTCGGCCCCGACCTCGGCCTGCCATCCCTACCCGCGGTCAATACAAGCGGTGTGCGCACACAGCACCCGGAAGGTAGTTCAAGATCACTGCCTGGACNGTCATTGCTGTTTCAGCTTGTTGTCAGTGTGCTCCTTTTTCAACAGCTACGCTGTCTTGCTGCAGGCTCTGCTGGTAACTCTGGCACCATGGGCTCATCAGGTGGCCATGGATCAGGCACTCATGGTGGCATTGGCGGTCAGTAGCAACCTGAGTGCCCAGAGTCCTGTCTGTTTAACTTTGACACTCTCAGTAATTTTGACACACTCAGAAACATGACCCAGTCTTCAGCCATTTTTGACATTGGCCTGCCAAACTCAAGTCAGCATTTGCTGCATCAGCTGCTTGCTGATGCCATTGAGACCTCAAAGCTAACACTCTGTATGTTCAAAGCATGGTAGGATGGCCATGCCATTTTGCATCGCATCCTGTGCCTTGCACAATGCAACATTGGCTGGACAGTTGCTGAGCAATTTGCATGTGGTACACAGCCCCATATGTAAGGTTCGAATGGGCTTTGTTGATCTTTGTGTATGCTGCTGTAGGCACCAATGACATGGGGTCAAGTGGGAACCCTGGGGAAAGCAGATCACACACTGGTCGGGGCGTCGGAGGTAAGCCTATCCTTAGACTTCACCTAACACTGGATCTAGAGCTGCACTGTGCAGCAGCAAATGTGCAAAATGTACGCCGTGCATGTGTTGCAACTGTCTGCAGTATNTAGGTCACAAGTATTTGACTGCGACACCGAGTACGCCCAGTAGCAGTACAGCTGCAACATTCATCAAGGTGTTGCTGGGCTCTGTCTTGGTCAGATACAGCTGGTGGTCTCGAGGTCCAACAAAGCCTCGAACGCACATAGCTTCTGCAATGCTGCTACTACGCTGCATAAGATTGGCGAAAAGCCGCCCTCCAAGGCGTGCCAAGATCCCCAAAGCACCAGTTGGTCCCAAGCTATTCCATTGCACCCCTCTAGCCGCTAGTCCTAAAGCTAAGTTCCTGAGTTCCTCAAAAACCAGAGACATGAAGCGAAGTGATAGCAGAAGCGTAAGGCCTGCAAGGAACACACAGCCGGTATAAGTTGCTAATCTACACCAGTGCAGGCATGCTCATGTTGCCAGAGCTGTGACATAGACACAGTTAAGCTTGCATAATTGTGTGACCACAGGTCACTCTATCATCAGCATTCGTCCTACACTGAATGTTCCCCCATAGCACGCAAGCACAAGATGCTTGGATGACGCAGCAGAGCAGTGTAGCAGTTTGCCAAACAAAACAAAATACACCAGCATATAGCACATGAATTTGCCAACCAACACCCTGTGTCACTGAGCTACTCAATACCTTGCCAGAGCATGTGATGCACGCTGTTCCCCNAGTAGTGGTATTGCACCGTGATCTGCGTGAAACAACTCTCGCCGTGGCTTCATATGTGCTCGCGATAGTTCCTGGCACATTTGACTGGTTCAAGTTTGAGCTCTGCTCCGAGCCCACGTTGGGTTCAAATATGGGTTCAAACTCAGGTTCAACCTAATAGTACAAGTTATGAGCGCTGACCATTCATGTAGCGACGCTTATCTTGCAAGCAGTACCGGCAACCATACACCCTCTAAGCAGCAATGAACACACGTAAGCGCTCGGCGCGGACAGCTCCTGCTACAACAGTCGCCGCAATGCCTGCATATCTTCAGCCTATGCCCAAGCGAGCGCGTGCACTTGTGACGCAGACTATATCTGACAATCTGCGCCAGCTGGGGTTTACACTACTGGCACTGACTCCCGACACATGGTCAGAGATGACGACAGCAGCAGCCGCGTTGCATAGCCGCGTGAAAGTATGCGGCAAACAACCCTGGGAGTATAGGCTTCCGGGGTACAGCACATTCCCAAATAAGCAGCGATTCGCTTTGCAAGCTGGTACCAAACTTCCTAGAAACGCGGGCATTGTGCAGCACATCAGCGACCAGGCGAGCTTGACAACACAAGAGGCTATTCTGCCCATAGAATTCGAAAGCTTCTTAGCCACATGCCCAGTGGTTATCTNCATTGCCAAAGTACGGCCCCATCTGCAGCGAACAATACCGTCCAATGCCTAACCAAGCATAGGTGAAATTGCCAGTGCGCATGTAATG
The DNA here is from genome assembly GCA_000818905.1 of Trebouxia gelatinosa. Taxonomy (NCBI): domain Eukaryota; kingdom Viridiplantae; phylum Chlorophyta; class Trebouxiophyceae; order Trebouxiales; family Trebouxiaceae; genus Trebouxia; species Trebouxia gelatinosa. Next base: position 2,991,621 of record KN805359.1, read on the forward strand.
TATAGCATGCTGTCAGTATGATTAGTGCGTTGTTGTGGTCGCAGCCCATACGTATTGCAACAGCACACATGCATTGTGCATATAGTCTGNACATGAAGTTGCACAGTTGTAACATCTAATTGTCTCCTCTTAATGCAATTGAACATGAGCCTGTCCAGCATTGAACAATACTTCCTACTGTCCTCTCAGTGCACGCCCGCTTGTGTGAGCAAAGCCTGCACTGTAGCGCACTACTTACTGGTCACTGCAAAGTGAGTTTGCAGAGACTCATTCCGCTGAAGATTTATTTAGGCTACTGTTTGGATCATATTTCAATGTGTCCCTTTTCATGCACCTAATCAAGCAACTAGCTGACCCTGTTGTAGACCTTTGCATATCCTGTGTAGCCTGCTCAGGTCTTCTGCAGGGAGCTTTGGAACATGTCCGTGCTGAGCTTCAAGCTGACTTGCAAAGGCATTTGCTCTCAGCACAGTGTCATGGGGCAGGCCTGCTAATCGAGCCACATTCACACCATAACTCTTTGGGCAGGCACCCTCTGTGAGCTTGTACAGGAAAGTCACCTGCAGTGCAAGTGCAGAGGTATATGCTGGCCTGTATCAGAAGCAAGCAGCAGTGAAGCAGATGTAGAAACTACTACAGAGGGCAGGACAGGCTCAAGCTTTCATTCATGAACACTCACACTTGTGCTGCCATAACATTGTGCAATATATAGCACATGTTGCAAGTATGACCAGCAACAACATCATCTGCAGAAATNCCATGGTGTATGTGGATCATAGCAAATCTGGTAATCATTTTTGCCTGGTTACAACAGTGGTATGCTGCAGTAGCTTGCAAACTCATGCATGAGATGGGCATCATTTCCAGAATCTACATGAATGTACACACGCAGTTCCAAGCAAACATTCAAAGCCTAGTGGGACACTACCATTCAAGCTACAGTCTAACACAATCTGCCAGCGGTAACATGGACTAACAGTTCTGTATTGTACAAGCCCAACCCAAACGGGGGTGCTAGTCATCAGTCAAATCAATGGGTTCATGGTCATGGGATTTGGCAACAGGGGCCCTGGAGGGATCTTGCTGTTGGCCTGCAACGGTCGCCGGCTGGGCAACTGGGCCTGCACTGCTATGAGAACTGAGATTAGGCTGCATCATGCTCTGACTGGGGATCAGATCTCTGGAAGCCGTGAGCTGACCGCTTGACTGCTGGGTTACCACGTTTGTAGAAGGTTGGGCAAGCCACGGCTGTGCAGGGTGCGCAATGGTCCCTAGCCCACCGCCTGCAAACAGGGTACAGACATCAGCTGCTGATGCAACGCAAGCATGACATGGCGTGCCACACCAAAGACCATCATTGAGGCACAATAACACAGCTGTACTTGTGTCTTAACCTGGTTTGAGGAAAGCATGTGGCACACAGTTTTGCTTTTGCCTTCAGCCANACCAATATGCTCCAGCAAGGCAGCACACAGCACTGACCCACAGCCAATGTCAAGATTTGCAGTGTGACTTCAGGTGAACTGTGAGCCAGAGGCGCTGGGCCCTGAGAACCCCTACGCCATTGGGTTTGTCAGCAAGGAGAGGGACCTCACCCATGAATTGGATGCCATCCGCAATGTCAACTCTGAGTCCTCCCGCATATGGAAGATCAAGAACAACCATGTCCGCAACAGGCTCACAGGTATTTACATCTTGCTTTAGCTCTCCCAACATGTGCAGGCTTTGCTGTCTTGAGCGGATGTGTATTGCAGCTCTTACTTGGCATGGCTGTCATTGCTACACTGATCTGTATTTCTGTACTGCATGTAGATCACAAGACGATGTGCGCTGAGTGGAAGACAAGTCAATCGTCTGATTTTATGCCAACGTTTCTGTAAGGGCTCGAGTAGGGTAAAGGACAGAACTTGATATGACAATCACAGTCCCGTATGCGTGCAGTGCAGCTTGTTGGGCTCAGCAGCTTCTAGCAGTGCAGCACCCTCTACACGGTCCTGCAAAGCATGCACTCATTCAGGCCACATGTTGCATAGCCATTTTCGTGGTGTGTGCTGCCATACCCAAACAGTGAGGGCCTCGTATGTGCAACAGTAGCTTGCAGCAGATCTTGCCAGAGCAATGTTCAGATGCAAACGTACAGTCATGCAGACCAGGGTGTGTCAAGAATGTATTGTACAGTTGCTTGAGGCGTGCATGCCAGGCCTCGGCACACCTGGCTAAAGCCTGCTATGTACACATGCACAGACAGACAAGCAGTAGAGATGACAATCAGCAGGTGGTGCAGTGCTGGCTGACATCAGTATTGCTGACGCCTCAACATGACAGGATACATGGAATTGTACAAGCTTTTGCATCCCAATTGACTGTCTTAGCTGTAGTCCCCTGACTCTTCCACACCCTGACTTAACTTCTCTGATTGTTTTCAACTCATCTTAGATGCACTGCACAGGTCTGCAAACCNCACAGCTTGGAGGGAAGATGCATTGCAGCTGTATCACCCTCTTGGTGCTCAAACAGTGATACAGAACATGCAGCCACAACAATGGTCAGCATCGACATTGCACTTCAGGCCTGCAATCCCCAAACACAGCTCCACTATGGTAAGAGCTATCACAAGAAGCTTGCTTTTGCCCGCTGCCACCAACAAGCAGGCGCTAGATCACCACATTTTGTGGGCCTGCGTAAGTACATGCCACAATACATACAGCAACTCCAAGCATTAAGTCAGAAGGGACATTGTGTCTGCTGCCTAATGCATGGTGCTTTGCTTACCAGGTCCTCAGTGCTAGTCCTGGTGATGTCCAAGTCCCACTTGAACAAGGGCTCCTTTGACGCAGCAGGGCCGTTCTGCAAGTTGCCCTCGGGAAGCTCCAGCAGGCTCTCAAACAAGCTNAAAATCTTCAGCAATGCCAAGGTGTGCTGCTATTGTGATGCTGCAGCAAGGTACTTGAGATTACTTGAAAACCTAAACTGCCATCAAATTTAGTCATGGGCAATCCTTTCCTGCCATGGCCCCATTCTTGCCAAAAACTGCAGCTTCTTCTGGCATGCTAGGACGTTCTTGAGTTGCAGAGCTGCAACCAGTAAGCTATGGTTGACCTAGTCAGAGTTATCCTTGCTTACTGAGCCTCCAATTTTGCTGGTACTCGCAGCCTTATCTGGCGTGCTAGGACCTGTCTTCATGCCCTCTTCAGCAACATCACCGTCAACCTTGCCTTTGTTCAACTTGCTCTCTTTCTCTAAAGCTGCCGCCGCCAGGTAAGCAGCACCAAGTGACGACCCATCAGCAACATGCACAAACTGGACTTGGTCTGCAGCATCCTCTCCCATGACGTCACGCAAGCCTTCAGTCATGGCTGCTCGGTAGTTTCTGTAATGCTCAAACACGCCACCATCCACGCCTACTACAGTTCTGTGGGATGAGCCATTGGGGCTATCTCGTTTGAGCTGCCTCATGACAGCTGAGATGCCGACAGACTTTACCCTGCCAGCCCTCCATCCAACACAGTGGCAGACTTCTTGCACCTATGCAGACAACCATGAGGCTCACGGCAAGGCCAGTGTCATAGAAATGACACATTGCCTGCGGGGACCGGTCTTTGGGATGGCATGAGCTTCTTGCACAGGCACATTACTAACAGGTGCAGCTTATTGCATGCCCATGGCAGTCTGAGCATGCCAGCACTGTCATATTCTGAATGTTTATAAAGCGTTAAGCTGGCAGTGTACAAATTGCACCGAGGGTCACCGGTCCCAGCATACACTGCCCTGTACCAACACCAGTAATACAGCACTACACCGGACATTGTTCATCCTTCTCACGCTCACATTGGCTGTTGGTTGAGTTTTGATTCAACAGCATAATGCAATTAGCAGACAATGGCCTGCACGCAGCACTGCTAGAGATGAAGGTAGTATCAAATGCACTCTCTGACTGCGCACACTTTACCAAAGTGTACTCACCAGCACATTGCAGTCAACATGGCTCAAGAGGTATCATGCAATGGTCTACAATCAGGCATGTGTGCACACCGTCTGCATAGCTTCTAATGTCAGCTGCTCCTGCGTCAGCTCAAATGCATCTGACAAGATGCCTGAGGTGATGGGCAGACCCTCCAAGCCATCCTGGTCGATTTTGGCCATCTGGGGGGTGCTGAGGGTCATGGGGCTCCTCAGCTTGTCTGGAATGTGACCTCCAAACAAGTCCCCGTCCTCAGCTAACCGTAGGATAATCCTCCTGGCTATCTCCCCCATGTACATACCTACATCAAACAGAGTGCCTCAAGTACAAATCGGTGCAATGCAGGTTGGCTGGCTTGTTGCTAGTTTGCTTGCATGATTGTACAGGCTAACAGCTGGTGCAATGTTGACTGGCATGCNAGTAGCTGCCCTGTATGTCAAACGACTTCCACTTGCCTACTGATTGCCAAACAGTCATCGCTTATGCATGTTGGTGTCGTAGGCTTCAAAGTGTGGCATTGGTCACCGGCCTGTTGAACCGCTCAATTGCTGTCAATTGCTCATGTCATTGTGAACAATTCTTACCCCTACACTTTGATGTTGTAACAGTTTGACTAAATGTTGCAAACAAAGGTGTGTTGCAGGCACCAAGGTGTGGGACGCCCAGACGTTCCAGCCAGGCAACAGCAGCAACACTGTGACAGACCCCAAGGCCTTCATAGCTGCTGAAACAGTCATGCAGCTGCATCAGGACACCGGCAAGGTCCNCTGAGGCAGCGCCTCCCAGAAGCTGTGTCGGTCCTGCAGAGGGAAGCTGCCAGTGGCCGCGGCANATAAGTCCAATGCCATGCTTAGGCCATCTGGGCATGAGACTTTGCAACAGTGCTGAATCCTGACACCTGTCCATTGTTTGGCTTAGTTTGTGTGGCTTAGCACAAGTGTGCTTGACAAGTGAACTCTGCAAGCTCAGCCCTACATGGCATTGAGCGCTGCTTGTATGCATTAAATGCTGCTTGTACTGACATATGCTCTTCTCAGATGAGTTCTGAAAGAGTTGAAATGCAAAATTTGTGTGGGCATGCATGCAGCAGGTATCTTCACAACGTTGCAGGCGTGTGCAACACCAGGTTGTACCTTGCGTTGCATGCCAAACGGCAATGACTTTGACGAAGGACCCCTGTCAGTGCTGTTGAGGTGCTGAAACATTTTTCCAACTGCAGTATTGTTGCCTGTGAAAACTACCATGGCTAGGCACTCATCCTGGGCATCTACCTCATTCCATACCTGCAGACACAGATGACAGCATGGNTGGCCTCACACATATCTAGATGGGTTCTCTGGTCAAGAAAGCATTTCATGATTGTGATAATGATGAAGTGGATTTGAGTCAGCCAAACAAGCTAGAGACAAATATTGGCACACATGGGCCATGACACAGCATGTCTTCTGCATTCATATGCTCATAGATAAATACGGGTGCAGAATGCTCACAACCTGCTGACATGTGAGCTGCAAGAATGCCACTGTGAATACTGGCTGCGTGCATTTGCTGTATATGCAGGTTTGGGCAAGAGCATACCTAGCATCGCCAGGCTTGTGCCATGCAGGAGGTCCTTCAGGCAGATCTGGATAGCTGCCAAACACCTCGCCTGCTCCATCCACGCCCTCCTGTGTACCACACAACAATGGCAAAGCAACAAAGNGGCGATCGACTTCTGATTGTCTTGTGTCAGCAAACCACAATGGCAACTATGCATTCCCTCAGCCCTGTCAGTGCAGACACATTGCTTTGTAAGCTCAGATGACAACCTCATGTCAAGCATCCATGATTGCTGTCACATTATGCCTGCAATATTGCCTGACTTGCCCCAACTTTGCATGACACCGCAAACATGCACTGACAAGTACACCTGCTGGGGCAGGTACTGGAGGTGGTGGCTGAAGAAGAGGCTGAAGGGATGTCANATGCTGCATATGGTAGCTCAACTCCTGACACATTTTGACAAAGTCTGGCTCAGCCCCTTTCAACACTTGTTCCCACACCTGCTCTGGGGCAACGTCGTTGTCTGTCAGCATGGTCAACAGCATTGTGCCGGCTTTGATGCCCCATCGCAGCGCTACAAGCTGCTCAACCCAGTGTGGCTTGTCAAGCGGCATTGAAGTGGTTTCTGGATACAATGCAGGGAGCATAAGCATCTTTTGTACAATGGCCTGCATGCAGCCCACATGCTTGTTGCTCTCTGCCCCATGTCAAAGTCAACATAAGCTTAACAGTGTGAGGTGAGGCCCACAAATATACCTTTCGGTTATGCTGAAGCTCTTCCCGGAATCGTCTGCACGTAGTAGCCAGCATGAAGGCAATCGGAGCCGGCACTAATAGCAGGAGCTGCTGCAAGGCTGTGCCAGGCAAGTCCATAAGCTGCAAGACAGGCTGTGCAACCATGCCCATGAGGATAGGTGCACGGGCAGCCTGGGGGGNAATGGCTTGCCTGAGGCTGTAGTCACGCAACCACACATGACAGACGCTGCAGCAGAAGCACCAATGGCAGGCGATCAGAGTGCATCTGGCTGGGCAGAGCATGGTATGATTGTGGATGAGCAGGGCAGAGCTGCTCAGCAGGNACATGAGCTTGTTGCGGAATTGCAGGGACTGTGTCAACTTGCATGTACATGCATGTTGCAGGCTGCACAATAGACNGTACAAACTGACGGGTGCAACCCAGAAAAACGCAGCTATTGCTGTGGCACGGCTAGCACATGATCCAGATTGCATGCAGCAGCTCAAGGATTTGCATGGGCTAGATATTATATATCACTACGTCAAGCCTTGATCTTCATCCAGTTGGTCCCCATGCTACCTTCCCCAGTTTTGTCTTTAGACTCAAAGCATGTGCTTAATTATCAGCTTCTGCAATGTGTCGAATGCAGAATATATTATGTACTGTGACCGTTGAGCAGTCTCGCATGTAGCCACGCTGGCGATCTGATGGTGCAGAATGGATTGTAGACATAGAACACGTTAATTGTGCTCAATGCCTTGTGGACACTGGACACTTGATACACCACAACATATAGAACAGCCACAGGTGAACCTAGCAACATTGTCAGGTCACAAAGATTCGACAGGGGACTGAGTGCATCGTATGTCCAAGTAGTAGCACAAGCTAGCATGTCTTGTACAAGCCNAAGGCGGACAGGCTTCCCAGCGCTGCATCAGCCGACTGCCCCTGCTGCAAGCTTGACCCATTCCTGACATGCAACAGCCTGTTCTCTTTTGTGTCTGTGCTGCTGGGCATGCTGTCTGAGCTGCCAGCTGCAGGCAACTTTATGCTGTATCCCTGTGTTTCATGTGCATGGCTGTAAGGTATCTTTGCATGTGAAGCCACATGTGACGAGGCTCTCGCTCTCAAGTTGGTGCTATCTCGGAGAGCGGTGAGGCCTTGAGTCAAGTCTTCTGTCAAAATGTTGCCATCTCTCTGCACCAGCAGAACAAGGTGGTGACACATCTGCTTCAAATGTGGTTGTATAGCAACACGCAACCAGGAGGCATGTCTGCTGATGCTTGTGCATGGACTAGCCATGTGATTGAAGCTCCATTTGCACCCTGCATACTTGGTCCTGGTTTCTCAAGACATCATATCATCTACAAAATACTGGGGTAGGGTTGCTGTGAGCAACATTGGCAGTTGAATGGGGTGCGGCAGTCAACAATATGCACTTGACCCCAGCGACAGGCGCACTGTAGCCATCAATCATCCATGCACACAGCACTGAGCCAGCACAACGAGCAGCTGTCATATGGTATGCNACTGTGTATCATGCTGTTGCTTTGATGCTGTTGCTTCCTCTGCCAATGTGTTTGTGCGCCTGCAAGGATTCAATGTTGTTGACAAACTCCTGCCTCTGCTGCGTGTGCCCTATGCACATCTCAAGGTGCATGCTGTAGCTTGTCAGTGCATCAACAAGTGTCAGGACTCCTCTGGCATCCTTTGCTCAGTACATGCAAGCCGTTCTGGCCCCCTTTCACGCGCTCCCTGGGACTACTGATTCAAAGGTGCTAAACAGGCGCTCACATCAAATTGTTTATACCACATCCATCTATATATGATTGCAATCATGCGCTATGCCCAACCATGCNTGTCCTGCAGAAACACAGCTGCTAGACACTGGAACTCTGGATGGGCTTTTAGATGACCATATAGGGGCCACCATGCAGACTGGAAGCCACAATCTCTTCAGGTAAGCATGGCACCACTGCTGTGGCTCAGGCTGTGNGACACTGTGCAGTCATAAACCTGATTGTTGTCCACACAGGTAAGTGCTTCAGATGATAAGAGGGGAGAAGTGCAAGTTTGAAAACACCGCCATAGTTTTGTACATTGCGTCTCATCCTATGGAATCAGGGGGTACTAAAATGATGATTGATGATGTCAGGCCCACAACAATGGTTGCGCATTGAAGAGTATGTACCAAAGAGGTCATGGTCTGACTCATCAAAGATCATCTGTTTGAGCCACTCATGAGGGGGATCTGAGACATGTACATACTGCATCCAGCCCATCACTTGCAGAGCTCTGCCCAGGTTTCCCTTGCAGACATGTGACTGTACCAACTCAACCAGGTGCACCAGATCTCGCTCTCTTGCATTCCTCCCTTGGTAGGTCTTATAGGTCAAGGCCCCAGAGAGCATACCAGCTAACAGCTGTGCTGCTTGTCCATCTGCAGCATAGTTGAAACAGGCTGCAGGGCTTCCAGCGCATGTGACAGGCTTGGACTGACAGGTATGCAGTGGCAAGCATTTGGGGACAAGTTTGGCTCAACCGCATACATATATGGTTGAAAATCCGCAAGTTTTGCAGGCCTGACATCTTGAGTATGCATTGAGTAAACCTAATGCATGCTCAGCACTGCTGGTGGCATGTGCCTGACAGTAGTCCGTGCAGAGCTCTACCTTGCATACTGCATGCTCAGTGCACATCACACAGNAGCTCACAAGTGACCCTGAGTGGAAGGTGTATGCTACCTGCTCAGACACCTGCACCCGCCCAAGCAAGATATCCTGAGCTACCTTGCTAGCAGTATCCCAGTACCCCTCATGCACTAGATAGTCAAACAGCAGCATGCCCTGAGGGTCTACATAAGGCTCCTGCAGCCACAGTCCGGTGTCAATGGAGACACTGCGTGATGGTGCTTGATGCAGCCCCAGCTTCAGCAGNATGGATTTCTTCTGCAGGAAGATGGCATGCCAGTTGACCAGTTTGTGTACAATGCTGAGTTGGCTAGGTTATGCGGGCCTGGTGCTCGGACCCATCCTGACTGGATCAAGTCTTTGTATGTCAAGCATGTTGGTGGAAACATCTTACGAAAGCCAGACTCTTTCAGAGACACCTGGGATGATGTGGAACTTAAAACGTTTGCACATCTAGATAACCTATGTGCTGAGATGTTGTCTGACCTGAGGCGACTGGACGGAACCTCACAAGCAGTGTCCTGACATGAGTTGAGTAACAGCAGTTGAGCTCATAAACAACTGCTGAGGTATGTGTCGTGGTTGGCTGCTGANAGAGCATATAAGACTGCATACGTATACATGTTGTCAACATGGTATGGACACATCTGTGCATGAAGCAACCCACCTTTGGCAATGGTGCTGTCAGTAGAAGGCCTTGTGGAGCCGTTGTTGGAGCCATTCACTGAGCTTGCCTGCTGTGNTGAGCACCTGCTAAAGCATGGAGGCGTCAAGGTACAGGCTGCAGCTTGTGCAAGCCTTTCTGGGTTGCACAGCCTGCGAAATTTGCACATGTGCACTGCTGGTCTTGATAGCACTTGCATGTGCACTGCAGAATGTTTCTGCNGCAGCACTCGCACTTCCCATTTCCTCTTCATCACCACTTGCAACCTCTGCATTGCTGGTATGCCCCACTGCTGCAGGGCTGACTGATGCATGGCCATGTGACTCACTGTCTGCTGACTTGTAGTGCCGCCAGGTCTTAGCAGCATGTGCCACTCTTGCAACCACAGCTGTGGTCGACACTTCTGGTTTGCTGGGCGGGACGTCAAAGATAGACAACCTGGCATCTGCGCTGAGCGTCATCAAGTGCGTCAGAAAGTCATCACACAAGGCTGCGGGAATCATGCTGAGTTGCTTCTGTAGAGTGGCCTGACGCTGCAAGGCTGATGAAGGCGGTACCCCATGAGTGTGCTCCGCANCCTTGATATTTGCACCCTCCACAACAATCTGCCCAGTCTTGGTAACAACCTGCACATTGGTGTTGAGGGGACTGTTTCTGCTGGTGTCGTTGCAATGTTCTGGTGGCCATATGCTGCAGTAATATAAGATCACAAGCTTTGTCCAAAGCGTAGCATANGCAGCAAAGTTCAAGCCAGGCATCAAGTTTAAGCTTGGACCTTAAACCTCCTCCCGCGCTGAAGTGTACAGCTATTCAGCCTGTATATGTTGCAGTGCTATTGTGACCATGGCATCTTGCAATGGATGACACGGGCCGTGTAGCTGGTTACAGCGCCAATGCAGCCACTGGTGCAGCCTCAAGGCCAGCTTCAGCAACACAGTGTTCCGCTCAGCAGTCGTACTTATGTTTCTTCGTTTGTAGACACACCAATTTGGTGTTTGTGTGTGTGTCAGTGCAAGACAATTTGTACTGTTAGTGCTGTGATGTGCCCCACACTTAGGGGAGTAAGCCTGATTGACTTGTCGCTTGTGGGCGTGCGCCTGAAGCCTCCACGACAGCTGCATCTTTGTAACCAAGCAACTTTCCCACTTCAGACTACAAGTCATGTGAGTCCCTACGTCGCCACTGTCATTTATACTGTGCTTGAAATGCTGCTCTTATAGACTGTGCAAGCAGGCTTGGTGCGTAAACTGTGTACGCCACCAACCTCAATACGCTGCAAGCTTCGACCGTCGGACGCTGTGGTGCATGGACATCTACATCTATAAGCAAAATACTTCGACATCTGCAAGTGCACAAGTGGTATGTTCCTCTGTATAATACTTATTTATCCCCCTGCTTGGCAGCAAAGGTAATCATTCTACTTGAAAATTTGAAGCCTTCAACCCTTGAGTTGAGTTACAATGGCCTTGGGCAAATCCAGAAGGCCAGCTGATGGGTCGCCTTGTGATTGTAGCTCCTGACAGACTGTGCTCTGCATNCAACTGGTAGCAGTGTAACATGCAAATTTTGATTGCTCACGCGCTAGGGATGCTGCAGCAGTGCCCACTGCTCTATATAATGCATGCACCACAAGTCCCATCACAATCACACAGTGGGTACAACCTTCGCAACCCACACAGCATACTACACAACCCATGTCACTGTCTATGCTGAGCTGCTGCTGGGCCCACAGAAATGATGAAAATGCTGAGACATGCACTGTGAGCATATGTCTGTNTGTTTTGTGTGTCGTAGTCACGTTTACAATACTTGGCATGAAGGACATCTCCTGTGGTTGTGTGCGCCGTGGGGTGTGCCAGCTGTTGCAGTGACTCTGATTCACAATGTTTTCAAAGTCAAGCAAATTTCCAGTGTGGAACCTATTGACAGCTACACTTCGGCTTGCCTGGTTTCGCAATCTCATTCACATCAAGTACCGACAATGGCCATACAAACTTCATGCCAGTATCAGCTGCGTCGAACAGCCCGACAGTGCAAGTGCCTGGCAAACTGTAATAGCGTCGAAGGGTCTGTTACGCCGTAACATCATCTTTGCAGCGCAGCCAAGCTCTCTGACTTGGCAACAATCGCATCACGCACCATTGCGCTCAGGCCAATCCTATAGTCTACTTTGCACCACTTTTATTCCGCACTGTCAACAACAGCCATTCTTTTTGTAGCTCCACTGATTCACAGCTCTCGTAGCGCTTGGCTGATCAGCTTTTACAGCATCGCGTCACACCGTTCCGTAGCCACGGAATACTCCAGGTGCAGCTCATGAAATGAATCTAGAANCGTGACGCGCCAGATGCATGAGTTGACCTCAACAACGCCACCTGCAGACTAACAGCAGTTCTGCTTATGATCTCCTCACGATCCGCAAGACGGTCTGCATCCATGCAGGAGTCCCGCTCAGCACGCATGAGGGGGTTGTGGTAGCAGGTGCCACCGATGCAATNTGCAAACAGTTACAGCCAATCAGACACATCTTTTAGCTGCCACAGCTGATGACACAGATGAGTCAGAGCAAGCAACAGCGTTGAGTAGCCAGCAAGGGCATCAGGATGCCCATGTTGCATACAGGCACTACAACAGAGTCTCCAGTGGCAAGCAGCAGCAGGCTGAAACGCTGCAGCGCCAGGTCAGAAGCTTGCAGCAACAATTCGGCTCTATGGCAGAGGATCAGCAGCACCGGCAGAGGCACATTGGCCAGTCATACAGCAGAGCTAAGAGGTCTCTTTTACAGGACACAGAGCAATCCAGCTTGCAGGCTCTACAGGGCGGCATATCTGCAGCAGAGCAGCAGATTGCCGTGCAGGCAGAGCTGATCAGCAAGCTGCGGCTCGAGGCTATCATGGCGGACAGGCAACTGGAGAAGGTCACAAACCTGCTTCAGTCACAGGAGTCTCNCAAATCACGCCCTTCACAGCAGGGCGCAACATCCCCATAGAAGGCCCTGACACAGATGCAGCAGCTGCACACACCAATCCAGACATCACCTCCACAACCGATTCCGAAGTGATTCACCTGAATCAGAGAGCAGCCAATCTTGCTTGGCCTGGAGCAGCAGCACTGCATGCACAGCAGGACGGCACTGCTAGTACATTCGGTACACAGCCAGGCAGCAGCAATGCTAGCACATTTGGCGCACAATCAGGCATCAGTAAGCTTGGTACTACTGCACCTACTGGGGTACAGCTGAGCAACACACCCCTGCTAGGCGGCCAAGACACCCTTGCAGCTTCCTCTGTAGCTTCCTCCACAGCTCAGCAGCAACCAGGCATTGCAGGTTCAAATCAGTTGCCAAGTCAGGGCGCTGTCAGCTCTTCTCAGTATGCTAGGCTGTCTGAACCAAGCACAGCAGCTTCAGATGCAAGCACGGGGCNAGAACAGCTTCCTTGCATGGTCATCGCTACGCTGATGCCCATCTGACTCACATGGCTATGCCTGAGGCACAGTGTTATCACTGCAGTGCTGCTGTACCCTTGGTGCATGGCATGATCATGCTTCATTCAGGCTGCAACAACACACATGAGATGCAAATGTATGTGTGGTCACATACTGCATGTTGAGCCCCTGTTAGCTTGGCAATTGTGCAAAGGTCTAGCATCAAAACACAGTTGTGCTTTCTGCAGCCATCTGCTGGCATTACATAGGACCTCAGTGTTGCGGCATGACGAGCACGGCCAAGAAGCCCTCGTCAATCTGCTGCTGCGCAACTACTTGCATTGCAACCTTTATGATCAGGTAAAATTGCGCATTGAACTCGTTCCCTGCTCTGCTGTGGAAGCGTTCACTCCCTTTTAGGCTGCTGCTCTCACGTACAAAGTGCGTTTGGGGGGACATGAGCTTGGTACAACTAGGGTGAGTGTGACTTTGCGAGCTCGCGTGAATTGTCAACAGTAGTGACATTAGAAGAAATCGCTATATTGTGTGTCGTCACCACAGCTACACATCCATCACTGTGCACAGCACAGGCTTCATAAAAGACCTTGTTTTAGGCAAGGCAGCTTGTTTTTGCAATGCATGCCGCACTGACGCTAATCAAACCCGCCAACGTGACAGCATCATCAAACAGGAATGCTGCTGCACAGTCAAAGGAGACCTTTGGGAAGGCATGTCNTCTGCATACGGCAGGCAGGTATAGTCAGTGACAGGAGAGCAAAGCAGACTGCAACAGTATGACTTGGTGATCATGCTTTTGTGACCACCTTTGTCTCAATACTGACATCCTTTTGCAGCTGAGAAAGAGTTTGCAACATGAATGTGATCAGGGTCCCTCAAGCTGCATAACACACGAGAGGCAACCCTACTTCCAGCACCCCAGGTCAAAGGAATGTCAAAACGTCCCATGGGGCCTGCTTATTGACGGTCTTAGCATATCATGTGAGGAATGCAATGCTGTAGTGTCAAGCAGTGCACACCTTCCAGCCTTTGACCCCATCAGCGCCATCAGAGACCCAGTACACATGCTTGACACCCCCCTGAACAGCCTTAGCAATATTCTTGGCATCCTTTCCATACCTGCACGGCCAAGCGATGAACTAGGCANTTGCGCCACCTGTTCTTGTCTGGCGTTGCTGCGCTGAATCCCTTGTCTCGATGAAGCGTCCATCGCTGTGACAAGAAGTGTTCCGGATCTTGAGTAGTAACAGGGTGCAGGGTCAGGGGGTCTAGCAAGGGGTTAGGGTTGCTGGGGAGGGTAGAATCTGCCAGGCACCTCAACAAAGAGGCTGTGATCAGTCTGTCATACCACTCAGCCATCATATGTTGCTGTTGCTGGTTACTGTCATCACTTGAGCTTTGAGACGTCCCGTTGCTTGGTGAGCCTGGTGCAGATGTATTATCTGCCCGCTCAAGACGTTGGAGACAGATCTGTACAACTCGGTGGGAGTCAAGTGCCATCACATGGTGGCCATGTGCTTCCAGATTGTGAGAAGCCTGCAGGGCCAGCTTGCAGAGCTGCCCAACTGACGNCGCAGCCACCAACAGAAGTTGCCATCAAGATGCTGCCTCGTGGTGACTTTGTAGGTGCTCACACCTTTAGCCTGATTTGCCTGTCATCTCCCCTACTGGCACACTAACGATGCCCTGTGCCTTTTACTGATCACAGACTCATAAGCCTCAGCCCACCGTACATTGTGGCATGTCTGTGCACTACACAATCGTTGCACTAGTGCATCAGCAATGTTGTAGACATTGTTGACAAGTTTCCACTTGTGCATGGCATTGCTATCTGTAGCATGCAGAATGTGATTAGCTCCATTGGTCCCTGGCATGCACCATTTTTGTTCTGGTGATGACACTGTGTTGCGTTACCTTCAGCTCGTGGTGATGTTGTCTCAGTGTGTCACCAGTCTGTGCAGTGCATGGACGTGGTTGCAATGCACCACATTCTCGTGCTTTGCAGATCAAGAACTACAAGACATATGTGAAGCGGGAAATTCAGAACCAAAGCCTACTCCGGCATCCCTTGATTGTGTCCATACGAGAGGTGATTGTACGAAGTACATACAACTGCTACTATGCGTTGCTGTACACACTGCTGCCACATGNCAGAATGACGGCATCCTGTTCATCATGAAGAGGACGGTGACATTGGTCTGTGAGCTGGCAGGATCCAAGCTGGAACTACACTTCCTAGTTCAAGCTTGGGTCAGTTGTCAGTAAGCTGCAAGCACTGTGAGCTGCGATGTTGATAAGATTGTTGACAATTGCTCNACTTGCCAAACGTTCACGCAAAGACCAGGTTTGCCTAGCTTATCCTGAAAGGTTTTTGCATGCAGGAAATTTTGGATTCTGTGCTGGATGAAGTGGACGCAGAGCTGCATGCCCCTGCCACCTCAACTATGCGTGTGTCTGTCATTGATAGCGAGGATAAGGTTGTGAACAGGTCAGCAGCAAAAGGTTGGCCAGGATCAAAGCGACGGGCTTCTCAGCCAGATCATCACAGTCAACAGGCCAAAGTAAGAGCGCCACCAGTACCAAGTAGACGGCTGATATCGTCGAAGCGGAAAACTCCAAAGATTCCTGGCATGCGACAGGAGATAGATAAATGGTAGCATTGCATGTTTTTCATGTCGTTCATCATTCGCTTTTGATATTTGATTTGCACTTGCTGGTCTGCTTGGCAGTATATGCTGACTCTGATGTGTTGTCTGGTAATGCAGCAGCAGGCTGTCCAGCATTGTACATTNAGCTCAATGTTTGCTGACTGCCAACGCCAAGCTAATCTCACAAGCTCACAAGATTAACACAACTGGGCAGCGCATGATGCACATACCCATGCTACGTCCAGATATGTTGAGGGTGTCGTTGAAACAGCTCTGTACCNCTCTTGCTGTGCTCCTGTGCCAATGACCTATGGGGGCACATGGTGCAGAAATGATTGTGCCTTGCCTTTGTAGGGCTCTCCGTCATACCAGATCCTGATCACACAATCAGATGCTTTTGTGCTGGCCAGCTCAACTTGCTCAGTGAGAAGCGTGACTCAGTTTGTGACGCACTTGTTGAATAACTTAAAACGAAAGCACAGGCTCCGTGCCATGACAAGCTCAGTTGGTGTTGCCTCTGAGTCTGTGAGCTCCAGCCATCTCCTCATCGTGCCTGGATAGACTTCATGCTGAAAGATTTGGCGCAACTTAGTCCTTCATAGCCCGTCGCCAACGAGGGGTGAGTGGCAACCCAGATACCTGTAAGCATTCACTGCCTTCTACAAAGGTACCTGTGCTTGGCACATGCTTGCAATGGAAGCAGACCTTCAAGTCTTCTTTCCTGCATGTGCAGTGCTTTGTTGATTACATTGCAGTTGAATTCAGTTATTGCAAAAGGCAATACAGAGGGAGCACAAACGAGAAGTGTGCCAGCAGAGCTTACTCCATGACGAGCAGAGTATCTCCCGAAGGACAATCAACTGCTTCCACGAGCTTGATAACGCGTTGTATCGCACAGTCATTGGCGCGGGTCAGGCCGAGTAACTCGTTCCGTAGCAAAACTGGTGCGCTATGAACCTGCACGGCGCTCAACCGCTTCGCGGCGAACTCTGCGCCAGTGGCGCGGCTGAAGCACCTGCAATAGTAGCGGCACTAAGGTGGCGTCACTTGCCCAGCACTACCAAGACTGCGACTGTCGATGTACCCCAAAATAGCTTGCAATGGGCACGACACAAACCTTTCCACGTTGACCGATGCTCCCCCCTGTCCCAATGAGCGCTCGGGACCGNGCGGGTAGTCACCTTGTAGTCATCTCCAAGGAGTTCCCTGAAGTTTATGACATATGTGACGCCCTTCCTCTTGGAGCTGTTGCGGGGATCCCAAGTGCAAGTGGGGTTTGCAGCAGACTTGCGGCACTCAGAGCCATGCACCATGAAAATGTGGCTGGCACCCTTTGGCTCCACTCTGCAAGCAACAAGCATCAACAATTGCAGGNACGACTCTGGAGGGACGTGAGAGGTTTTCATACCCCAAGTGCGGTTTCACCAGTGCAAGTTTCAGGGAGCTGCGTCGATGAATGGACATTGTCTTCGTGTATGGGGCATAATCTCTAGCAGAGGACTTAGGATCTTTGCATATGCAGCTGCTGCAGTGACGACTGCATGAAACAGTTATAGCTGAATAACCTAATCCGTACATATCTGGTAAATCGGACACGTGTCGGCTTTCAGAGTTGCCTGGATGGCGAGCGCTTTGTTGAGCACAAANGGATACAAGTCTCAGCCAACACGTGCGAAGCATCACTCACACTGACATGCTGACACATTAATACCGGCGGTTGGAACGCAGTGTACACCAGCCGGCGGTGGACAAGGTCGGAATGTGCAGGTACAGACTAACAAACGCTACATATACAGGCTGACATTNAAGGTCTGCTGCTACCTACTGTGTGTACACGGTCGCACCATGGCCGCTGCAAGCACCAGGTGCATGGCAAGGTATTCTATGCTGTTCTTTCAGAACGAGCCCACCACAAAATGCGTAAGTCACGCTCATCAAAAACCCCATTGAGTGGTAAGACAGCAAAATAATGTATAAAGTGCTATGCAGTATGTTTTTGTGAGCAGGTTGCTGCAGCTAGCTGTCACAACATACAGCAACATTGTTTTATGACAGCAATGTACCTCTTGCTGTAGGTGTGGAAGCTGCCGCAGTCAGCAGCATGGAAGCCANATACGGCCCACAGCCTACCGAAGCCTTAGTCAACCGTAGTCTGCCCGGTGTTGTCCACATCAGCCCACTCAGTGCCCACACTAGCCAACTGCATGCTTACTGCTGCCTGCTTGATCAACACTTGAATTTCTTTGAAATTTTGATTGTTTTGAAGGGCCTGTGAGGTGATGCCGCTTTGTGTCAACAGCGGTGGGTGTTCCGTGCTCTAGCTTATAGGTGTTCTGTGCTCTAGGTTTCCTATAATGTAGCACTTCTTCAGCCAATCTTAGAAAGCGCGATACGAAATTATGCTCTGGTCTCAAGCCATATGTCTATGGAAGCTAGCTAATAGTATGATAGTATCAGCAAACCGCACGTGGTGTTGCCCGAGAAGAGAGTGTACGGGTTTAGCTAGTTGAAATACGGCTAGGTACATGCCATTGGTTTCCAAGCCAAGTGTTCAATAACGTATGAGCAACAATCATGCTGTGCAAGGTGGGGATCACTTACATCTGATGGTACAGTGGATATGTTTCAACTCACTAAAGCAGAAAGTCAGTTGCAAGACTAGTGTGGAATTCGTGTGGTTGTCACCACATGTGACATAAGCCTGCAATACAGGGTACAAGAGTCAAGCCAATATTAAGCTATCATATACAGCAGTCGGCTTAAGCTTGTACTATGTTCTTTACCAACAACTTCAAATTGGCGAGTGTTTCATAACAGGTTCATAATAATCTGGGCCATAGAAACACACAAGCTCATGGCCAACAGCATAAACAACACCATCTGTGGCGTCCCTCGTTGGTGCACCACTGACTTGTCATACCACCTGCTACTCAAAGACTGCACACAAGTCACGCAGCTCTGCTTCATGTGCCTCAAGACTTGCTGACTGGGATGCATGGCTGAAGTCAATGAAGAAGATCCTGGTGATGTTGCCATCAGCGCCTATTATGATGTTTCCAGCATGCAAGTCATTGACCACAATGCCAAACTCATGGACTTTCTTGAGAGCTTCTTCGGCCATTGGCAATAGCGCATTGTCGCCTGCAGATGCACCGCACAGCATNGCAGCGCTGGCAAAGTATGGAGGGTGGGTCTCATGGGCTATAACGCCAAGCCAGCCAATGTAGAACTGGTACTGGCTGCCTTCAGGGATGGCCTCAAAGCACAGGGAAAGCTCAAATAGAGTGTCGATGCTTCACCTACCATGATTGCAAACAGGGGTTGCAGTGTCAACACGCGAGGCCGTGAGTAGGCCTCAGGGTGAGTCTATGCCAACAGCGTGCTCAGCAAGTCTGTGATTCCGCAAGTGACTTTCAGTTAATCAGCACTGCAACAGCTACCATGAGCCAGAGCCTTCAATTGGCTTGCACAGATGAACGTGCCAGCCAAGACTTTTACTGAGTGGTGAACAGCAATCTGTGGGGCTCACTTGCAGGACCTGTGTCTGTCATGTGGCAAGCATTCCCCAGCCTGATCTCCACTTGCACACAGCCTGAGGTAAACTGTNATGTAGTCGTGTTTTGTCGTAGCCTAAGATCCACCCCAAGTGTGTTGGCTTGCACTGGGTGAAGTCAGCATTGTGACGAAGAGCAATGCTTCTGTTGCCAGGTTTGCATTGCCACTTTGCTTGTGCCTGACAGATTCAGGTGCAGCAGCTGGGTATCTCTTGTTCAAGTTACACCAGTCAGATGCCAATTGTGTGCTGCACAGCATTGCTTCCTTTGGCAGCATTGCATTGTAAGGGTGTGTATGTGTAATGACTCAGCAGCTACACTTCTCTGCCATGCACACTTGTTAAACGGACAAGGCCAGCTGGCTGATGCAATGCATGCCCTCTCCCACCCCTACCTTTGCTGGTTGAAACAGGACATGGTGGCAATGTTTGTTACACAAAACTCATGTTCATCTCTCAGTATGTTCAGAATCACCTCGGCATTTCTTTGGCCTGCACAACTGAGAAGCCTGCCTTGCAATAGACTGCAGTCGTGCTGTAAGCTCTGCAGTCAGTTCTGGGAAGGTGGCCTTGTGATAGAAAGAGTGTATTTGGAATCACCTTGGCACTTCTTTGGCTTGCACAACTGAGAAGCCGACCTTCTGGTAGAAAGCAGTTGTCCTTGCAAGTGTTGTGAGGTAGACATCTGTGTGGTTGGCAGCTGGACTTGCCATTAGCTGCTTCAGTAATGCTGTGCCAATTCCCTTTCCTCTGCATCGCAAAATTACATGGTAAATGCATACATGTAGCAAATTTACATGATATGTGCTACTGAGTGAAGTGACGGAGCATGCTGCTATATCTGTGCACAAGCCACTGCNACATACAACTTTTTTCAAGTTCTGCACACACCAAGACATCACGATATTGATCAACCATCAAACAACAGGTCCAGTTTTGTGTAGTGTACAATAGATAGGGTTGTGTTGTGATGGAAAAATCTTGCTACAATAGTTGATAACAAGGTCCTCATGCCACTGCAACAATGCAGGCAGCAAGCTTATCATACTCCTTGTAGTAACCCAGATATTGAACAAACTTCTACAGCAAGCGTTTGCTTGAATCAGGATCAGCTGAGTCGACTGATTTTGGCGCAGGGCGTCGCATGACCACCAGTGTGTCCTGTGCCACCAGGCGAGCAACAAACGTCCCAACAAAAGCTTCAAACCACAACTGCCTGCACACAACACATCTGGTACACTGTCTGTCCCCATCCCTGTCTTTCGACATTAACTTTGAACTTAATGTCATGTGTTTTATGACATCCCAAAGGAGATCGTAGTTGCACCAATGCCCTCGAGGTCAGTATCACTTGTCCACTTGCTCACACAATCCCCAACTCTATAAGCTTCTGAATGTAAACCTGCAAAAGTGTGTGTGGCAAGGAGTCACCTCCATCAGGTCAAAGCAGACAGAAGAAGGATTGAAGTGCAGGGACCAGGACTGCTTGTCCTGTTTGTCNAATAGCTTCAGCAGCACTGCCCTGAGGGCAGGGGGAAAGGAGTTGCATGAAAGACATTATAGACTGGGCTTGTCTGTGACGTGTGCATGAGAGGTGCTCATTGCGCAGCACCTGCTGCTCATCCAAAGCTTGTGTGATTTATCAAAAGTATCGCTGTGGTGTCGCGCTGAGAGGCACCATACAGGTGAGCTGCATGAGTAAGCAAGTGCCTAAAGTGACGGCAAATGGCATCAGATAGCAGGTCAGACAAGGGGCTGCTGCACCAAGCACATTATGCTACTTACTGGATGATTGCATGCTGTACAGGACATGGTAGTCACACCCAACTAGCAGACTGCTCAAGGCAGCATGGCCAAGATAAGCTACGCATCTGAGGTTGCAGTATGTACCTACATATTGAAGCCCATTCGTACACCCTGCCCAAGCTGCAGCAGCTGTTCCAGTCAGGAATAGTGACCCTGGGGGCTTTGACATGTTTGCTGATGGGATCGATGCAGACATGTTCTCAGATGCTCCAGTGCTCAATGCAGCTGTGGCACCTGAAAAGAAAGCCCTGCTTGACAACTACGATGATGCTGAGGGATACTACAACTTCCAGGTACCCCACAGCTTCCAAAGCAGACATATGTGCAAGTCTTCTGGCCCATACATAAGTTGCTTGAGAGCTGAGTGATGCTAGCAACGTGTACTTTGCTGTAGGTGGTGCCATACATGCATGGTGTGTGGTACGGCAGCGCACCTTGTCAAAGGTAGATGCAGTGTACAGCACAGTGTGCGCACATATGGCTAACATTTTGACAAGTGATAGCTACCAAGAGCACAATGCACTCAGGCTTGATTGGGCACTTGCTCTCTGCTTGTCAAACTATGGTGAATGCAGAGTGTTTGTGATGTGCTAGAAATGTAGCGCCCGTGATGTTCTACAGGTGGGAGAGATCATGGATGGCAGGTATGAAGTGTTTGCAACACACGGCAAAGGCGTTTTCAGCTCAGTTCTGCGTGCCAGAGATAAGCATAACCCAGTGCCAGGCACTGAGGTTGCCATCAAGATGATCNACAGCAGCAACAGACGGTTCCTGGTCTGATTTTGAGGCCAGAAGAAGACAAGGCGCAGCACTGGGGCAGGTCATGACAGTTGCCGAGGCTCAGATGCAGACGAGGCGGAACGCAGCCAGCGAAGCAGTCTCAGGCGCTCTGCAACTCGTCCTCAGCGAGCTAGATGTTGGAGACAGGGATAGCACTGATGTAAGGGCANAGCATGGAAATTGCTGTTGCCTTCTTGCAGTTTGCACCTGCCTGTCCAAGCATGGCATAATTTGCAACTGCACCAATGGCCTGTACAGCTGTGGCGCCGCCTTCCCCCTTGTCAACAAAACAACCCAACAACAGCACATTTCCAAACAGCGAGGTCAGATACCCCTGCAATGCAAATCTGGCGTGAATGAATTTGACCAAGGTGTGGCAATATACACGTGCAGCAATACACTTACCACCCACGATAACACTGCAAGTGCATCAGTATTGCCCCTTGCCATACTAAGATAGTTCTTGATGACTTGCGGCATCAAGAGAAACACAAATGCGACTGTGGACAGCTCTACACATCGAGTTGTGATCTTGTCCCATTTCTGAGTTGTTATGGACGGCATGTCTAGCGTGTGTAACTTCGCTGCCTGGCACCGGCATGCTGCTCCACGGTTGCCGTGCGACCTGATCGTGGCCGATGCAACGAGATCCGGTGGTTTGTCCGTTTTAAAACTTCTTCGAACTGCCGGAACGTTGCACTTACGTACGCGTGCAAACGCAGTCGCTTGAGCGGCTCGCCTGACTTGCCCAAGCACTAACTCTGCAGAAGTGCGCCGTAGGCAGCAGTGCGGGCAGCCTGAGTGCGATGCAAGCATGAGATCGCAATCACATAAAGCGCAGACGTCTGCTGACAGGCCTCCTTGTCTTGCGCTTACAGCCTGAGCAGGTATGGACAGTTGAGTTTAAATCACTAATTTTACGTGATGACCCTTCAAATCCTGACCCTCTCCTTTGACCGGGTTCTGCTGCTGTATTGCTTGTTGCAGACCCTGGTATGAGTTCGCGGCTGAAGCTTGGGCTGAACGGTACCTTTCATCATGCGCCATATCCTGTATAATGCATCTCCGACTTCTCAATGATAACAACATTGGTCATGCTGAGGAGCAATCGGTATCAACTCGTGTACGCTTTGCAGGCCGAACGACTGCCATGATTTGCAGGCTCTATGGCACCTTGGCAACGGTATTGAAGAGGACTCTTTCGGGGTGTCTGCTATTCACCAACATCTGTGTGTTGTGGACAAAGCGCTTCTGCGTAGGCATAACTGCAAGCGTGTACTACTTGTAGTCGGACGTGTATAACACAGTAGCTACTGAAATAGCACTATAACGCCATCAGTGTTATTGACTGGTATGCTGCACTGACAAGTATTCATGCGTTCAATTTCCAACCCCCATGTCGCACCTAACATTTGCACAGAATATCTTGCTCATGCACAACAATGTATTGCTGGCCTTGTGGTGTTTCCATAGCTTCTCCTGCATACTTGAAGTACAGCACCGTGTCACCTTCCTTGACCTGCATATTGACACAGCACGTCAGTAAATTGGCTTTCCTGTGCCAAAGATCAGAGGCACTTGCATGTGCAGCAGTGTTGACAGCCAACCNTATGCGACAAGCCTGCTGATGACAATTTTGACAACCTGTACAACTTTGCTTGAGTGCGTCCTTCTCCCCTATGTCTCGATTAGCACATGACGATGCAAATCCTCACACTTGCCACCACGTTCCTGGTGAGAGCTAGTGAGTTTCAAGTGTTGATGGGAGTTCGCATGACCTGTGGGTTCTAAGTTCTATGAAACCAGTGGAGAATGCTGTGTGTATGATGGCAGACTACGTCTTTGTCTCGTACTCAAACACTTTCACCCGTTCGTGCGCTCTACAATCACTCAAGGAATTATTTTGAATCCAACAGCACGAGTCGCCAAACGGAGCTGAACACAGCAATGTGAGATTGTACAGCGTCCAGCGATGCTGGTGGCTCCCATTGAAGTCCCAATGAAACATTGTCTTCGAGCTTCAACACAATAAACAATCTAAAGTATAGGCAGGGGAACGAAAATATCAGTATCAAACATCTTAAAACCTCTCAAACTAGCACCAAGCAGGCATCAAATGACAAAAAACACAGCTGAAAGACACCAGAGCAGAGAACAAGACACGGTACAGTAAGCTGCATGCACCTGCCAACACCCATGAAATCAATGCCATGTCACAATATGAAATGAGACACACAAAACAATCAAGAAGTGACCTGCATAACCTTGATAGTGCCTTGACTATTTGCTGACAATAGGACTTGGGAGTCAGGCTTCCAGCAAACAGCACTGATGAATTGTGAAGGGTCTTGATTCTGGGCATGCCGTGCCACCTCTGCTGGTGTAGAGAACAATCTTCGACAAACAGGTTTGGACATTGCTTTGTAGTATACAAACACCTGCAGGGCAACAAATGCTTGTCAAGCACAAACCAATTCCAGACAAGGAAGTCAGCATATGGCTTCACAGATCACAAGGAACGCACATTCCAAAGATGCTTGCCCTGGCGTTGCAGCACAACACAATATGCTGCATAGTGCACCACTATCGGAGAATCTCTTGTGATAATTGGAGCACCAAAGGAGGGGCAAATCTGTCTGAGAACTCCTCGCCACCCCCATAGCCCATGTTGAACAAGCTCTTCATCTTGCGTTGCCTGTCTTGACACAAGACTTGTTAAGATGACATTCCTGTCACTTGTTCTTACACACAAGATTGTCAATCAGCAATGGTTGCAACAGACAATACAACTGTTGTGTAGTCACCCTCATGACTGGAGCATCAGGCATTGTCCATTGACATGAGACAAAGCAGTGATCTGCTGAGGCACACAAAGGTTTTGGGGTTAAAATGACACTCACAAAAGGCATGCTCAGTCTAGCAAATTAACACTACAGTACTTCGAAGACATGCTGTCGTTCATAATCCGCTCGCAAGATTGTGTTCTGACGGGTTGTATGTGTGCCAAAGCATGTCTGCTGCAAGGCTATTGACTTGGTGCCTGCCTTGAACACTGGGCCGACATGGGTATGCAGGGTGTACTGTGAAATCACACAGCTGCTCCGCCTTGCAATAGCACATCATGCATAAGCATGGCAAACAGCCTTCCACATAGCAGACATAGCCCTGAAGGGGCCTGTCGATGAGGCAGGCACGCTGGCTTGTTGTTTCATAGCATGGATGCTGCAGACAATGACGCTCACCTGTGATAGACAAGCAGCTGCTTGCCAGAGGCAGGGCCCTGTTCAGGTGAGGCATAGTGGTAAGCCAAGAGCAATGGTCTGCTGCTGGAGTAGGTACCAGGGCCATTGGTGACCGACACAGATGACAGAGGCTCAGAGCCCTTGGTGTGCATTGTGAGGGTCTGCCTGCTGTCATACTCTGCTAGCAGCAGCAGCTTCTGCGGGTCCTGTGTTGGCAGCTGCAGCACTTTGGCTACTGCTTGGTATAAGTCCCGCACTTTGCCTAATACATGTGACAAACCATGTTAGGATATGACTATCTGACAGTGGCAGCATTGGACGAGTGTGACAGTTCTGTGTCCAGCCCATTATTGCATGTTGTTCTCTAGTACGGCGCCCTATCAGACTTCATGCAGAAGATATGGTTGTGCCAGCATATGCTTGCAACAGGCGAAGTTTNTCTGAATACAGCACTATAGCTTGGGCTCTGAGCGTCGCAACTTGCGCAACTTGCACTCAAGCGGTTAGCGCATGCTGCTTGTTCGAAATCGCTTCACACACGTTCTGGCTCAAGCTCTGCTTCCGAGCACATCTTTCGACAGCTCGAGCAGTGGGACTTAGAACTTGATCAAGATGTCGGACGACGACATGGACTACGGATTTGAATACTCTGATGAGGACGTCGAGGAGGCGGATGTTGACATCGAGAACCAGTACTACAACTCTAAGGGTACAAACCTTTACGTGCAGCCAGGTCTACCGTTGGAGTGCTTAGTTTANTAGCAGAAGGTCGAGACGCATTTCGCCGTACAAAACTGCGCCGTTCAAGGTCCGGTTGTTTGGTACAGACTGCGCAGGGTCGTACGGACTGCGCAGGGCTTGAAAGTGAGCGTTTGTTGCAAGCAGAGGCTTTGCATGTCTGCTGCCTCAACATCGCCATGAGTGGGACCTCAGCGGGGCTACGCCTGCTTGCGCGCAGCCCACGACTTATCGACTTGCCAGCCCAAGCCTTGCCTAGTTTATCGTTGCAAGCACCTTGGTAAATCAGTCGTTGACACACAGGTGCGATGCCTCTTGCCTATGCGTGTGTTTACCTGCAGGGCTCACTGTGTTGCGGGCAATCACCCCGCTGTACAGTGTCGGAGAGTNGCTTTGCCATTACTTGATTTAGACACTGTATGAACAGGATTTTGTAGTGACACTCGACAGTTTCTGAGCAAATGAGGTGTGAGTCGTGATACACTCCTCTGATGCATTGCAGGGTCAAGTATACAGGTGCCGCAAGTGCAGAAGGCTTGTGGCAAGCCAAAGCAACGTCGTCCAGATCCCAAGCAAGGAAGCCTTCAGCAGCATGGCATTNTGTGCTGTTTGCAACACCTCCAACGGCCGATGACAGAAAGCTGTATGTTGCAGGCAACCTTGCGTGCCTGACACTAGTCTGCTGTCGCTCTTATTGAGGGACTCAGAAATGCTAGGTTGTGATCAATACGGACTCTGCTGGTCCATGCATACATGTAGTAGCAGGGTTTGCTGACAGGCTGCCCCCCTGGCAGTGCAAAGCTGTCTCAGTTGCACAGGTGCCAGCTATTGCAAGTGACCAGGTATGAGCTGTGCTCAAATGCCTCTGCAGGATGAGTTTGAGGCCACGAATGCATGTGTGTATGAGATGGAGAAGAGGCTGGAGGAGCGCTTTGTGGAGGTGAGGGCTGATGTCAGCCTGGCCAGCGCTGAGTGCAAGCAGCAGACTGTGACTGAGATNAGCTGTACAGGAGATGCGTTGAATGTGTTGATGGTACACCCTTCCTTGTGTGAGCGCAATTGCGCAAAGATAACACAAGTTCGTGCAAGGCGTGAGAAATGTGGTGCTCAGCAAATTTGCCAACCTGCATTTGCAGTACTATGTGCTTCTGCCAGGCTGCTCACAACATCTGCTGCCTTGTGAAGCGACAACTTTAGTCCTTCATAGCGCTCTCTCTTGTAGTTGTTGGAGGGGTTGGCTGCATAAGACCCAAAGGCTTCATCACATTCTCGCTGCAGAATAAAGGTCAAGCCTGTCTTGAGCTTGATCACCCTGCAGGGGTTGCTGTGCCATTCTGCAGGCAAAGACACACTGTCGTGAAGCATACAAAGTCTGCTGTTTTCTCAGCCCGTTCTCTCTTGTTTTGGGGTCTATATCTCCCCGCTTGAAGTCTGTCTTAGTTTCTGTACATCTCGTTGCAGCTGAATTTGGTCATTTGCACATGCAAGCCATTGAGCATTCAGATCGCACCTTCAAGAGCAAGTTCAAACAAGCAAGGATTGGCTTGTTCAGAAATTTGCAATACAACAGTGACAGATTTCATCAGCTAACTTGTTATTTAAGCCTCCAAGGAGGCTGCCTATGCTGAACTGATTTGACTTGGCCAATGCCGACTAGACCAAAAAGCACTGAAAGCACTCATGCCCAAAGGTCGCATCAACATGTACACTGACAGACGGGCTCAAGAACATTGTCTGTGTAGATTTTGTTGGAGTTTGAAGCAATGCTAAAGCACTACCACATGCAATTACAGTCAGCAAGGCTAGCAGCAAATGGCCTATGATCACATGCGCAATGGATTGATATGCAAGCTGTTTATGTACGCATCCGCACTGTGTTGCTTATCGTATACAACGAATCGACTTGTACACAACGCTTGATGGAGCAATAGACATATGAAGGTCATGCGCATGGAGGTGCAACCTCAAGAGTTGGCATGCAACAACGTGGGGCATCTTTTGCATTGACAGCAGTGACATCATTACCACGCTAGGTCAATGCTTGCTCCAGAACACCCAAAACATCCTCTTCAACAGGACCGTCCCACAGGCCTGGCTTGTCACCTGCTAAGGCTAGCAGAGCATTCTTGTGTGCTTCCTCTGGCGCACCAGCCTTGACGATTCGAACGACGTCACGCTTGTTCACAGGGATCACCCAAGTACCTGCAGAAACAACAACCAACTTGCGTCACTCCACCTTGCACAGCAACTGCATCCGTTTCAACAGGAGCAGCAGAAACAAGCGTGGTGACGTTGAAGCACAGGTGCAAGCGATTTAACTGCAAGTCAAGGCGAGCTGTGAGGACGGCAGCCTGAGACACACCAGCTTAGGACGTGTTCTGGTCGGTGCAGATCGCAGCAAGCGCCTACAGTTATCGCGTGTGCTGGTCTGTACGGGTGACGTAATCCGGCGGAGTCCGTGCGTCTCCCCCTGATACTGCTCGGCCCAACCGTGTGCGCCAATCTGGGGACTTGCGTGGTTGGTGGTCCTTAGGTGGGGAGACGTAGTAGTAGGGGTTGCTTGAAATTTCGTCGCAGACACAGCAGCAATGCCGCCGAAGGCCAAGAAACCCGCCAAGGTCANGGGAGGGACATGCATACCTGGCCATGTTGAGTCATCAGTGCTAGTGTATTTGATTGCATAATGTTTGTTGAGTTGTTATGTGAAGCACTGCAGCTTGTCAAATGCTTTTGGGCTTCCTTAGCAGTATCATTGCTGCAAAAAAGTTTCTGTCTGACATTCAGATACAGTATGAGTGCATGGGTATCAGCAACTGCTTGCCAAGTGTGCTGTGCAATGAGCAGGGGCCATGCATTACCACCATGCATTACTTCTAAGGCATATCAGCTGATTAACGACAAATGCACATGCTCCATGTATGAACTGACATGTTTTACTCCAGAAGCTTTCACTTCATACTCATATGCTGTACAGGAGGAACTTGTGGAGNATCTGATCTGAGCTGGCCTGCACTGCTGCTGCGCCAGGAGCAGCCAGAGCAGCAAATGAGCCAAAAAAGGTTCGCCAACGGTGCATCTCAATTTCAAATTGTTGCTGCTTGTCTTGACAGGTCAACAGCTGATCACCCAAGCCCCTAAGCTCGGCCCGCATCTGTACCTGGCTCCTGCAGTTCAGGACGCTGAGCATGCTGTTGCACTGCTGCACAGGCAGCATGCTGTGCTTGCACNCCCTGCTAGGGCCACTGGAGGAACGAGGTGTGCCAAATGCCCTCCATGACTAACTTCTCAATGTCCCCATGATCCTCTTGAGTAGTCCTGTTGGAAGGACCGTCCTTATGTACTGCCCCATTGTGCACACAAAGATACAGTGCGCAATGCTGCATTAGCAACACATGCTACAAAGCCAAGTCTGCTCCAATGTGCTTGAGTAGCAGCAGTTTGGTTGATTCAACTTGGCAACTCAGAGAAAAGCCTAAAAAGAAATCCATCTGGCCTGCTGACGGTGTGCTGTTACAGGATATACATTCCCAAGGCGGTCTTGCCCAGCAACAAGCGCATTGTGTGGGGCTGGGATCACCAACTCACTGTCGGCGCTTTGCCTGCCGCTATGTTTGCCAATGGACATGTCTTCTTCACACAAAGGTTGTTCGAGGTAAGCTGCACAAAGGATGGAGTTTGGCATCACATGCCCTGAACAAGGCAGTGGCAAGCTGCTCCCCTGGTGTTGTCCTACTCATTGCACGTCAGCAACACTAGTGAAATTACATGCTTGCCAGTTGGTGCTAAGTGTGTGCANAGCGCCACAGCAGGGCCTTCACACATGGACAAGCCCCGAGCCCCTGGGGGCGGGGGCCGGGCGCGGCGCAAGTCAGGCATCATCATGAGCGAGCTGGGGGCCAACTTGAAGCCCCTGCCTCCCTCTGCTGCCTCCGTGAGCTCCTCAGACTGGCCTGCTGCCCGCCCATGCTTTGCTTGCCAGCTTTGCCACAGTTGCAGAGGCATTAGCTTTTCTGTTTTGCCGTTGCTGCAGAGGTTTTGTAGTGTTGGGAGTGCATCCTGACTCACAACATGAGAAGCAGCATGCCTGGTAGGCTGGCGTGTTGACAGTGGGCTTTTGCTGATGGACGCTGTCATGATCAGCTGTCAGCATATGCTGTAGCAAGCGCCTGTGTCAGCACACCCAGACTCTGCTGGCATGCAACATGACTGAAAGCATGAAGTCAGAACATTGCCTGACAATGCCCTCTGAAGGTGTCACCAGCATACAGTCCTGCGTGCAAGCCATCATACAGGGAAGGCAGTTGCCCCATGCAATACACAGCACACTGTACACAAGCTGACTGTATGCANATCAACACAGGTAGTGCTGACATGCTTTCAACATAATATGTACCTTGCAGATCTTCACAAGAATGCACTGAACTTCTGCCTTGCTCATGGACAGCAAGTGCTGTCATAGCAAGTGCTGTTACACACACAACAGCACAGCACACATAGCTAGGNTACGTGTTTTCGGGCTGCAGGACAAGTGCTGCTGTTGCTGACCTGGCCGCGACTGTCGAAGACAAATCCGTCTCAGGTGAAAATCACGACCGGCAATTGAAACACTCGGTCTTGACACCTCAGGACCCTTGTCCAACTGACGAGCAGTCCCTGCGTCATGCTCCCGCTCCACACTGTGCTTCTCAGACAGAGCGCTGGTGTTTGTCTCAAGTCCGATGTACATCTGCTAGGCGCCGATAGGGCTGCAAGCCTGCATTGAGCTCGTTTTGGGAGCCCAGCATCAGTCATCAAGTCAACTCTGCACTCCAGCTATAGATGCAACGCCCCAGCTATCATCAAAGCAGCTCAGTCTAGCTGCAGATNAGCTGTCATATTAAAGCTTTTCGGCAAGTTGCTTGGGTGCCATTAAAATGAGCCTGGTGAACTGGCAGTTGCCCTTGCTGTTGGTCACAGCATTAATAGGTTTTTGAGCAGCTTGATACAGCACTGGCTTGGACGGTGTGCTGTCTTGCTGTGTGTGATCCCNTGCCTTGTTTGCTCTGCACTTCTCTGCAATCATTCAGGTTGACAGGCGCAGCTGGAACCAGCGCAGACAAGTCTACCCAAAGTGCCAGACCCAACATGAATATTAGTCTCCGGCGTTACTGCATTGTAACCTCTGTCCTTGTTCTGCTCGGGCTTTGATTGCCCAGCGAGCCTGATGCTGATGTGCTACGTCTCTAATACTGCAAGCCGTATAANGAGGCATGTCAAGCTGTTACAGCCACAACTGAAAACATAAGCACTAAACATTGACAGTGCAAGATCAACAAGATATTAGCTTGTTGATGGCTACATTGCACAACACAGCACACTGTTTGCTTGACATCCTCTGCCTAGGCTCGTCATCTGTACAACATACAAACTTGTTTGTCAAAGAGGCTCTTATTGTGATTCGCTGCTCAGGTTTTGGTCAGACCGCCAGGGCAGCAGGTGTCATCATGCCTGCACCAGAACAGACAGCACTTGGCAGTCGGCTGTCCTGGACAGCTGCCAAACCACCCAAGANCCACTCACCCGCATGATCCTGACTGGGTGGTCTGTTTTGCTGAAACATACAACGCCATGCAGGATGGCCTTTTTCATGGTGTCAAAGTTGGGCTTGGGCGTCTGCAGGCATGTGTCCAGATGGTGCTTCTNTACAACAACAACAACATAGCACTGCTTTCACTCTACATATGTGTGTGTGTGTCTTTCTGCCATTCCCGTCAACTGCCATTGCAACCAGGTCACTAGCACCTCCAGGCACAACTCCCTGGTNGTCACAGCTTCTGTGTCACTTGGGAGGATGTGATTGTATCCTCAAACCTTGCGTGTCAAGCTGTGTTCCTATGAGTGACCAACAGACAGCTTTGATCAAGGAAAGCGTGGCTTGGGGACATATGCACAATCGAGCAAGGCTACATTGTATTTGCGTAGTAACCCACAGACCTCAACTGCTCAAGACTACATACTTGCAGTCAGTCAGGCACAGCCTGCCCATGAAAACTGCTTGATAGCATTGTCTGGATGATCAGTGGGGCAATACCCATTTCCTGTATTTGGCTGTGCTTTAGTGACATGAATGATGCAACAAGAAATCCTAGGCATGTAGCATCTGTGCACACGTGCATACAACAACANATGGAAAGCAGGGTCTTCAGCCCTATAATGGCAGCGTCCCAGTTGCCCTCAGAAGTGGTGAGGTCCACAATCAAGTTGCCCACTGTAAAGCCAGCAGAGCCATAGCTGGCGCATGTCACACATATCTGTCGAATCAAGTCCTACGCAAGCACAAAGGCGTGCTAAGTGTCAGTTCCTTGCTCTGACTTGTGATTGCATACATTGCTTGTTGGTGACCCTAGGCAAGCGTGTAGGGGGCTTAAATGCCGTACAGAGCAGTGTGTGGCAGCAGTCATTCCTCAGTCGACATGCACAGGCATGACTCTGCCTTGTTGCATGCCTATACAGTAACAGTGATGATGCATGTGCCCCTGACCTGCTGCTCGGGGAAGCCAAAGTTGCCCTTTCGTAGGTTGAGCAAGATGGGCTTGACAGTCTTGCTGAGCCATTTCTGGGTTTTGTCTGGAGGCAGGCGCGGGCCCAGCCGGATTAGGTAGGTAGTGATGGTCCGGCTTAGGCACGTCAGAACCAGAGTCCTCAGTAGCTTGTCCTGCACAAGACACAAGAAGCCGTTGCCTGCTAGTCCACAGCACCTGCCCACAACAGNTGCCTTGGTTTGCGACTGATCACCATGCAGCCAGCTATAAGACAACACATTTGCAGACTCGTGGTGGGCATGCATCCGACGGCAGAGCTGGACAAGTTGTCTGATTGCAGGTTGCGTAATGAAGAGGCTTTGCTGTTGAAGAACAAGCGGGTAGGCAGCACGGACATTCCTGGCAAGCCTGGCAAGCCCTCCACCAATGCTAGGCCAGGGCCTATCACAGCCAAGCCCCGGCGCAGCACCAACGACGCCCCTTCGGTTTCCTCTCTGTCCACCAGCAGCAGCACTGCCAGCAGGTTTGTAAGCCTTCACTGTCAAACTCTCAGGCATGCCTACTGCAGAGCTGTGCAGTCATATAGCCTGGCTTGAACACCAGAGATTAGGAGGCATGTCGTACCCTGTCATGATGATTGTACCAACAGCTGTGCTGCAGCACCACATACATAGGCGTTCCTTGAACCAATGGTGAAGCACAGCATGGCCATCAATCATGTTTGCAAGATTGTTGCTTTTCAGAGCAAAGGCTTTTGCCCAGTCGCTCTGGTGTAGCAACCCACAGGCTGATGACTAGCATTGCCGTCTGAACAAGCGGCAAACTGCACTCAAAATGCAGAACCTGTGGNTTTCGACTGGTTGTCACATCGTCGCGCTGAGTTGCGGGCTGATGTTGTCACTAGTACCCGTGTCTGCAGATAAAGTTGAGACTCGTAGCATCAACTCCTGCTTGTGCCCCGTCGGATCACTGGATGGGTGTTTGATAACAACTTCAGAAGGAATTGGGTGTTCCAAGAAAGGCTTCGACTCGATACAAGGTGCAGTATTTAGTTCACCTGATCACAAGGGCAATCTGTACCACCACACCCCTCGCGCAGCATACTCCTGTTGGATGCGTGAGCAGTGTGCTGTAATATGCTTGCTGTGCTGCCAGCTTCATGTGCCATGCAGATCGTTTCGCTGAGTTCAGCGCCTCACAATGTGGCTTCTGCACACCTGGCTTTGTGGTNCACGGTCCGGCTAGCGCATTGCGTTTTGCATGAACCTATTTGATGACAAGCCAGAATGATGATGATAAGCTGCTGGATACGGGACTTCTATGACTGCATTATTTGTGAAATCCCCTTCAATCGTAAAGATGCTGATGCCCTTCCTGATTAAGGCACGTGTATCAACAGCAGAGAATGCCAGCACGCGTGCTATGCACATGAAGTGTGGCTTTTGTGACAACAGCCGCAACATTGAAGAGATCTTTTTGATGAATTCTTTCACTCGCTTTGCATGATCCCCGGAACATTTGTCGCCTGCCCACAGCGTCATCAGTGGAATGTACACTGCATCTGCTAGCTGACAGCCAGCCACATGCAATGAGGACNAGCAATACTTGGCAACAGCATGTCGAAAAAGTCCAGCAGCAAGGTGTTGCCTGCTAGAGAGGCGCAAGCATGACATGCGCATGGGTGGTGAAGCATTGACGAAGATGGATAAATTGTCATGTGAACAGCCACAAACTACATTGCAGTGGCAAGTGAAGCTGTGACGTGAAACAGGCAATGTGACACACTGAGTTGTGGTGACAGCACCAAGTGTCACAAAAGTGAAAACAGCATGTCCTGACCGCTTTAACACAGCAGTATCATCGGATTTCATAACAAGCAATTTTATGACAGCAAGGCGCATGGTCAAAGTGATGACGGTTGGAAATGCAGATATACACCCTAGGCTTGCAGATGGTAATTTNAGCGTGCAGCAAAGCTCAGGTTGTCCAGCCAGGGCGGCAAGCAAGTCAGAACTTGGTGATGTGCGGCTTCCCCAACAGACTCAAGTTGGCGTGTCATCATCTCTACACATAAGGGCTCGCTTAGCTCTGGATGATCCCTGCACATGCCAAATGCAGCTGAGCAAAGCAGACGTCAAGTTGCACGAGAGAACTTCGTGAGTCGTAGTGCACGAGTCTCCGGAGACAGGTGCATTGCTAACAGTTCTAACAGCGATTGTAACACTGCATGATGCATTGCGAGTTGAGTGCTGTGGCGTACACTGTCTTTCACAGGTGAAGCAGTCCCCAGTGGTCAGACCTTGACATGCACAGTAANAAGCTCGCCCAAACTGTCAATGTATCAGAGGCCTCCAGACTCCCAGCAACGCTTGGCAGAGATTCAGCAGGTCCTTGCCAGCATCAAGGAGAAAGGGGACCGTAAAGGACAGCTTGATTATGCAGAGCTTGAAAAGCTTGGACAGCTTGGAAAGGCATTGCAGGTGTGTCAGTTGCGAACTCGCTGCTGTGATGGAAGATTGGCACACTTTCTGTATCTATACGAGGCATTAACATCAACCTCCTGCCGCCCTGACAAGGCTGCCTTTTCTCCAGCACCTAAAGTCATGCAAGTGTCATGTACATACAGAGTTTTCTGCAACACTGTGTCTGCAGCTCTGCAGGTACAGCATTAGCATGGGCTGCTGTTTTCTCAGCCTGCAGCGCACTATCTGCATTGGCCTAGCTGCAGTCATGTGCATATTTGCAGGCATATGCACAGGACACTGCTCCTGGGTTCTATGCTGGTGACCAAGCCTACTGGTCTCCCCGCGCTGAAGGCACACCTGCAATGCAGACAGGTGGGTCGCAATACTTGAGCTTGCTCCACCTATAGCTGTGATCAGTACTATGCTCTGTGCTCCTCCTAGTGTCTGCCAGTCATGTAGCGGCCCTGGCTGAAGTATCTGCAACCTGTTATGAGAAGGCCGTTGCTCTTCAGCATGACAATTTGTGCCTTTTCCTTAATATTGAGTTTCAAATTTGAACAGCAATTACACCGTCTGGTCATGCAACGATCCTTGACTTGTCTGAGTCACATGTTGAATGCTAGCTTGTGTTGTCTGCAGGTGCCATTGCTTTGTTGAGAGGAGGGAAGCTGCATGCGATTACAGCAGATTCCTCATATCACTTCTGCGATGGCGACCAGTTTACAGTTGTTTCAAATGAGTTTGCCAAGTGGAAAGGAGGGTACAGGCCAGAAACACCTGAGGAAGAAATGGTAAGTTAGTGCTGCATGATAATTCAGCGCTACGGCCATCTTCTTTTGCATAACAGTGCATCATGTCAAACATACAAAACTAAAGCAATCAGTGTATCTGCAAGTTTAGGTGCAGCACAGGTTACTCGCACACTGACCGTGCTGTACGCAAGCTAATGTGGTCATCAGCGCACGCAATGTATGACTTCACACACATGGATGGCTAGCTCAAATGTGCTCTGGTTGACTACCAGGGCCACTGGTGTGCGGCCATTGGTCANACCCGAGCCATGTCGCTAGCTGTTGTCGATGGCCAAAAATCGCCCTTCCCGGACCTGGTCCCTGAGCACATATGGGAAGAGTGCAGCCAGTAAGTCTATTCGCTGTTGATCCCAACATTTGCAACGTATCTAGCTCTCTTGCACAGCTGCATATGTGGCTGCAATATTGTGTGCTGTGTCATGCAGTGTCTTTGAAACGCAAAACGACAAGCAGTACTGCAAGGCAATCAGTTGTTACAGCTGCATTGTCTGNCACATACCAAACATGCATGGCCAGTTGATGTGCATTGGCGGCTCCAGCTGCTCTGGCGCTGTCTTGCAAGCATTGGGTATGATCATGCAAGCATTGGGCGTGATCATGCATGGCAACTGTGCAACTGCACATATTGTTTGTACGCCTGCTGCCTGTCACATGGCGGAGGGAGCTACAGAGAAGTCATCATAGCATCAGCTGCCGTTGCAGCAAGCACAGGTGGTGACAAGGTCAGAGCAACGANGATCTGAGGGGAGGGGAGGGGGTGCCTCTGGCAAGGGTGGCTGCTCTGGCCATGCTGACTTATCTGGCAAAGGTGCGCTGTCAGGCAAGGGTGGAGATGCAGCCAAATTATCAGCTGCTGATGCATCAACAGGCTGTGCATGAGCCTTCAGCGGTTCCTTCATATGCTGAAATGGGTTTTGCCGGCTGCTCACAGCAGGGGCCGCAGAACAAGGCTGAGCTGTGTTNGCGCATGCGTGTCACCCAGGAAGACCTCAAGCTTCCTCGTGTCATTGCCATGGACGCCTGCCAGGTTTGTACACATCTCACCCGTCACCTTAAGACTGCCGCTGCATCTGCCACCACTATGTTTCTTGGTTGCGTAAGGCACAGAGTGACCCACAGTCACGCCAATCGAATACATAGAGGACTGCATGTCAGCACTGTGAACACAGGGGAATATGCAGTTCTCACTAACTGTGACGTTCTCACTGGCTTTGCACATGACGGTGGTTGGCTTTGCGGCTGATGTCTTTGTCACGCCATACAGCATTAGCGCAAAGTACAAGCTGCAGGCTCCCAGCATTGAGTGCAGCATCAGCAGTTGTCAGACGCCACATTGATTGATGTGGGCAACCTGTGGCCACTGTGGTATCAATCATCTGTACAGCTGCAGACTCAAACATTCACAGGTGGCTTCAGCTAGCAGTAGTCATGTCGTGACACTACTTCACTGGTGTATGCCAGGTGAGGGAGAAGGACTGGTGCAATGTCATCACTGCCCATCACGGGGACAGTGCTGCCTACACCTGGCGNTGCAAGGCAGGGCAAGGCATGCAGACAGCAGGTACAAGCGTTCGCCAGAGACATGGACAAGGAGCAGCTCATTCTGCACAAGCTTCTTGCAGAACCCCTCCAACAGCACATCAGTTGTCTCAGCAGGTTGGCAGCAACAGCCCACAGCTTGTGAGGCACAATACAGCGCAGCACTGCAGCTCAGCGTTTGTCACAAGATGGAACATGTCAAACAGGCTTCATAGCCCCTAGCTACACAGCAGCACTGTCAGTTGGCGCTATACAGACAAACTCAACTGTACGAGGAGTGCATGTTTCCTACACAGTGTTGTCAACACTCTTATACATTGCATCTTGCAAATATGGCAGNCCTGCTGCTCTAGTATATGCTTGATGTATCAGTCTGTGCTCACCTACTGCAGACCCTGGTGCAAGAAGCTGCTCAAAAATTGGTCTAGACCAGTGCAAACCTTCTGTCAGCGTGTGGTCCAATCCCAACAACTGGAGCACCTGCTTGCACCAAAGTCTGCAACAAGCAAACACAGGCTGATACAGCCAACCACGTTTCATATGCATGTCTGCCAGAGCAGAATTGCTGCTCTTTAAAGACAACTGTCTAGGATAGCACGTGACATAGTGAACAAGTGTCAACGGCTAGTGAAAGTCTCGCCACTGCCAAGCTTTTCAGCAAATTCATATGAACGGTAAGCAGCACATGGGCGCCAGGAGCTGACAGAATGAAGTCTTTGACACAAGCAACACGATACGAAACTTTACCTGCGTGCGCTTGAGGGCTGCTCCGTCAAGCACCGCCAAGACTGTCGCCTGCCGCCACTCATGATGCTACTCGCTTATCGATGCAGTCCTCGAGCCATTGTCGAAACGCTTCCGAGGCCGCGGCCGTTGTCACGCACTTGAAGACCTGCCAACAAGCCAAATTTGTTCAAAACTAGTTTGACTGACTTTGAACACAGCATGCTGACAGCCTTCGTAAGACCGTGCACTTCGGCCGCAATGCCTTAGCGAATGGGTTATTGAGCAGATGCGTCGAATAATGCCAGGACAGGCTCATGTCGTGTGTTAGCCGTACTGGTAGATAGAGGCTGTGCGTGACAGCCGGGCGTGTGTCCATGCGTGCCACATCATCCAACACCGTTGCACTGCGGCACTTACTTTCCAAAGCTTGGAGCTCATGCGGCGGTGAGGTATCAAAGACGCGTCCTTAAAGCTTTCCTGCTGTGACCTCCAGCACCCTGCAAGCCATCAAAGTTT
The DNA here is from genome assembly GCA_000818905.1 of Trebouxia gelatinosa. Classification (NCBI taxonomy): domain Eukaryota; kingdom Viridiplantae; phylum Chlorophyta; class Trebouxiophyceae; order Trebouxiales; family Trebouxiaceae; genus Trebouxia; species Trebouxia gelatinosa. The sequence continues at coordinate 3,030,004 of KN805359.1, forward strand.
CAGCAGTATCCTGAATGCAGGTAGGTGAGTGCGCTTGCGCGCACGATGCGGCAGGTTGCGGCCGCTTCCGATCAGACAGCCAGTGATGTCACCAGCAAANGATTAATGATATTCATTCACCTGCAGCCTGAAGGTGGCGATGTCAGGAACAGTGGCAGCAATCGCAGGTCCTTGAGCAAGTGACAGTTGTGGCTTGCTGCTTCTGCAATGGTTGTCACTGCTGCAACGAAGANCCTTCTGTTGTCACCCCATCATCTCACTGCTAGTGCCTGCAGCTGATGGCCTTTGCAATCGGTGCTAGGCTGTGCTCGGCAGTGCTATGTTGTGCTGTGCCATGCTGNAGTAACTGTTGCGCCCTCTCAGCACACCTGTTGAATGCATCGCAGCTGCTGACGTTAAAGTTATCCTTTAATGGTTTTCGGGAACCCAACGAACCAATCCCCTACATCTGTATGTCCCCACATGTTGGACAGCCAACAAGACCTCTTGCCAGTGTTGCAGGCAAAGCCAAAGTAGCTCTGGGGTTGCTCTGGGTTTCCTTTGGTTGAGCAAATGAGGTTCAGAGAGGGCTCTAATGCTCCAAGACCGTGGCTGCATGGTTGCAGGAAGATGATATACAGACTTCATGCGCTGGCCACAGGATGGGACAGACACATATAGAGTATCTGGGTATCCAAAATCTGGAGATTACAGTTTGCATAACATCTGTAACTATACTTGCCATAATTCATGATCAATGGCTTTCATGAGAGCAGCTTGAGGCAACTGAGACTGGTTGCCATTGTCCATGTTGCAACACACGAAAAGCTTCTTCACAAGGGAGCTTCTGCTTGGCTTGCTCTTTCTCGTAAACAAAAACAGTCACTATTATCCGAGACATGGCTTGAGTTTTGCGCTTGTGCAAAACCAAATGCAACATGGTTGATACTATCATTGAGCAGCAAGTTGCGCTGATGCAGTCTTGGCTGTTGACCAGTGCGTGCAGAATGGCCCAAGTCCAAGATGCTGCTTTGTCTATCACAATCGTCAACAGGACTTGCTTCACACTATTCTTGATGAGTGAGGTTCAAGCAGCCACGTGCAACCGCAACAGTAGCCTCTGTTATTGGCAGACTCAGAGATGGTCACCGTTGAAAGGTTGCGCTGAGGCAACCTGCATGAATAAGGTGTGGACTGCTGGTATGTTGGATGTTGCCAGAGCAGGTAGTACCTTGAGGAGCTCTGACAGCATGAGGAGGCATCCACAGGTGAAGGCAGGCTGCTGCTGCTCAGCCACCTGCAGCAGCCNCAACAGCTTCTGAGCATGCCTGAAGGCTCCTTGTAAGGTCTGCTTTGCCAACTTTGACAGTTGTGGAGGTTCGTGCGGTGCACATGCAGCACGGTGCATTGCACCTTACTTTTGTCTCATTAGGGGTCCTTGTGCAGCGAGGTTGAGCCGGAATCATGGGCGCAAGCGTGTAATGATGTAAGCATCACTCAACCCCTTCACTACACTCCATCAGCAAGGCGTCTGAGAAGATGCATGGAATTGCATTCAAGGCTGCCTGTGCATGTCTCTCGCCATGTGATTTGATCCATCGTGTTCTGGGACAACACAGCTCAGTGTTACACAGTAGGTTCGCTTGCCTAAACTTTTATCTGTGTTCGCAAGTGGTTTGATGTACATGTGCAACACCGCAAACCTATTCTCTGGAATGCAGGTACAGTGGCATCCTCTTCATGGTTGCAGCCATCCATACTAGCATGCGCCGAGCATGTATCCATGATTGTGATTGGACGCGTTTTTCAGGGAGTTGCGGTNCTGGAAGTCAACAAAGATAACCCGCATTTCGACAAATACAACTTTGTCCAGATGCCGTACGCGAAGCTGCAAAATGGAAGTGAGTCGTGGTGTTAGTGTTTTTAACAGATTTGTTGTTCTACCGGGTCAAGTATCTGGCGCCTCCATGCGCGCAACTCACTCGTGTTGTCGCTGTTTGCAGACTTCATCCCCATGATCGGTAAGCAGGGTCGGTGTTTCTCAGCTGGCTTTGCAGCTGTGAAAAGCTGTGCATNGACTGACTCTGAGACAGGGGTACCTGTCTGAGCTCTGAGGGCCGAGCAAGCTGGCTGAAGCAATTTTGCTGGTGCAGCAACTGAGACCACATCAGCTCTATGCCTCTGCAGGGGTGCAGGGCGCTCTGAATGATCGACAGGCACCCTAGGTGGGCTGCAGGAGGCTTCAGACGCACTCTTGGCAGATGCAGTCTGGGTTGTCAGGACAGGCAATGGAGTGTGGTAGTGAGGGGCAGTGTGGTGGATAGCCTGCGTGAATGGCTGATGGGCGGGGTCCTTTACCATTACCTTCAACTGTCCCTGAATGCTGCCCCTGCGCATTATAAGCAAGTACATTGCCATGGCTGTGTGGTGACAATTTTAAACAAGAAANCAGGATGCATACACCACCAGGGTAGCTATACAATGCCGTAGGGATGCAATTGTGGGGCTGTACAGGGCAGGCATGCTGGCAGACTAATTATGTGACACTACGACAACAGGAGCTTGGGTGCATAACAACCTTGCCTGGGCTGAGTCGGAGCATCAGGCGCTACACATAACAGTACACGTAACAGGCAGAACACTTTGCAATGCCTGCAGCTGTTTGCTATGGCTTACAGAACGCTGAGGGAAGATGGTACAACTTTATGACATTATGGTCACTTTCTTTAGCATGTCACATGTCTCATTGTACGTGATGCTGCGCACATCAGAGCACTCACCACAGGTAGCAGGTAGGCCAGTGTCTTCCCTGAGCCGGTGTGTGAAGCTAGCAGAACATCTCCTCCGTTCAGTACGCCAGGAATGGCTGCCGCCTGGGGAAGCACAGACAGTGAGCATACTTTGTTGGTTGCAAGTACTAAGGAACATGTCATGTATGGCACAGGTAGGTAGTTTTACAGAGCTGACCTGAATCTCTGTAGGTTCTGTCAAGCCATTCTCCTGGGTTGCAACAACCGCCAAAAGCATCGTATACATACCCAGGAGCAAGGTAGTACTGAGTGTGTTGTAGTACTGATGATACTTGTATAGCTTAGACCTTGAAAAACATTTTCTTGGTTGAGTGTCCTATTTGTCCCTCTATTGAGTACTGCAATTTGGAGGGCAATGTTAAAGCTGTCAATTTGTATACACTGCCATTGCCCTGGCACTCAATGGCTAGCACTGCATCATACAAATTGCACGAAAAAAATGATGGGCAATGTGGCAGCCATGATGCTTCAGCTGGTTTGTTCCCTGCGCTGCATCTCATGTGGAAATTGTATCGTACAGAGCAAAGTAAAGCAGACTGATGCTGTGTAGAAGAGGATTACGACGCACACACCACCTTCAACTGATTGCAATGCACACAGCTGACAGTGAAGACACTGCTGAACCAGTCCTGACANACGCTTTGCCCCTGTCATGCTTGGCACGGCCAATGCATCTGCAGCAGGCTGCGATGGCTCCAAGCTGGAGTCAGGAAAAGCATATGCCCCTGTCAGCATGCCCTTGTGTTGCATCAGGGCCTGCATCATGGAATACATGTTGACACCACTGTTAGTGGCACGTGTATCATATCATCCTAGCCTGCAGGCAAACTTGATCTGTGGTGTTTGCAACAAGTCAGGCCAGAGTACAAGGATGCTCTGAGAGCGATGCTGGTCATGTGCCTGGCCTGTGATGCAACAGCAGCATGCAATTGCTCTGCATGTGTCACAGCTGTAGCGGTCGAGTCTATTCGAGCGCTGGTAGCATGTATATCACACCGTTGGATAAGATCCTTGTGAGCAATGCAGCCGCCCTTGCGGCATACATCTTCCCCGCATGACTCACGTAGAGCCATCTGCTGCAGCATTGTCTTACAACACTACAGAATGCTACATCACTCACCCTTCAAGTGTGCTGCACCCTGCGACCANTGTGGTGGAATTGTGCCGCAGGCATTTTGCCCTGTACAAAACTGTATCTGGCAACAGGCTTGGGTGGTAAGCAGCATGGAGCTGCATATGCTGGGTGAAGCCAGTGGACCAGTTCATCATGCATTCCTATGATTTCAGACAGCGGCGCCGTGACACTGCAAGCTGCAGCTGCTTTGACTGCTTGCTGCGGCCTGTGACTCTGCAGAGCTGTATTCATCAAGTGTTTGCTCCGCAAATTGTTCAGTCGCTGCCATTCTATGGTCAGAGGGTCGTCACGCTGACAACATACATTCAAGTGTGGAGATTGACATGCCATGACTTCAACACAGCTGGGTCACCTGTCCGTGCATCTTGCCAGCTCTCCATTCACCATCATAATCATTCTTGTTGCGCCACTTGTACCGGCCAGGGCCGTCAGGCTTACCAGCTTTCCACAGTCCCTGCATGCACATCATATTCAGTGTNGTGTCTGGCAGATTTGCAGGAGCAGGTCCAAGGCAACACTGCTTTGCAGACAAGCTTTTTCAGTGTGTCTGTAACATTTGTGACAATATGCATGTGCAGATGTCGCTTGTGAAGTTCTGATCGCTTTCAGCATTTGGGGCAGCCCTGCACATTCACCATTGGCCCACTAAGACGTGGCAACAACAACATTGCTGATGATGTTCGCNATGCTTCCTTTATGGCATGCAGGGATCCTATGGCATGACGTATGCACCTCCTACCAGCTCTGGGCTGGCTAACAATGCCTATCATACGTATGAACAACCACAGGCAAGTTGAGGCAAGCTCTGCTTGTACGCATATCGTATCTTCAGCATGTCATGCACACAGAACACTGCATGCTGCCAGCTTTTGAAGACAACTTTACTATCACGCTCTGCAACTAGTCTGACCTCAAGACTGACAAGCTGTTGTTCAACCAGGAGATCTGACCTTACAACAAATACGGTAGCCACACGCAAGAAATGGCAACATCAGAGCAGTTTGATCTGCTATGCTTTGCTTTCACTCCTCACCAAAATAGGGACTCTTGCCCGCAAATCTGACAATCTCAACTACACATTTATCAGCAGTCACTACTTGACGTAGTGCCGCAAGGCTTCGCATGCCACATGCTGTAAGCTCTTGCCCTTNATTTGAGCTACCTGTCCCTGCTGTTTGCTGCCCTGTTGATGGTTGTCAACGGCCTCCTGTCAGTGTACCTCTCGTTGGGACTCCACAAGACTCTGGCAGTAGCAGCGATAAGGTAAGTCATTGTGCTGCCACTGCAAATCACAAGACATGCAGCAGGCATATCAATGATGATGCTGAAGCAGCTAAGGTTGCCTTCTTGAGTCATTATGCATCAGCAGTACCAAGATTGATGAAGGTGCTAACAAATCTTTTTGGCTGTGCGCCACTGTGAGTGCAATACAACCGCATCACTGCAAACAGTGCTGGTAAAGTCTTGTGATGCACTCATGTACCAAATGACGCACACTCATGCTGGTCATGGCTGTACTATGCGAGCTGTAGTGCTTGCATGCATGACTTTTCATGACACGTGTCCCATCAATCTGCAACATTCAGTGCAGGTGCAGCGTTCAGCTGACCATCCTGGGTTACGTTCTTGTGCCCATCTTCTCCTATGACAGATGGTGGCTTGTGTTGATTTATGCGGGCTTTATGATCACTATTGCAGCTGCCGAAGCTGTGTCACGTCCCCTTGGGTCCTACAAGGTATAGGCTTGGGTCCTTTAACGTACCTTTCTCACATGTTGGCACATACTGTGTATGACTAANATCCCCACAACTGAAAACAAGGTCAACAATTGTATCGGGTGTGCCAAAAGCGGATGCTGCAGAGGCAACATGCCCTGTTGTACAGCAGGTCTAAACTGTACCTGTTCAGAAACATAACTGCTGAGCGGCATCGCCGGCAGAAATCGCCTCGCAATAGCTTGCGACTCGCGGATTGGATGATTCCATGTCTAGCGAAGCATCGACGGAGTCGAACAGCACATCAGCAACGCGACAGCAACGCAAGTCTTGCCAGCATGCACAGCAGGTCTCGCTTCGAGGTGCTGGGCAGGGAATCGAGAAGGGAGTATGTACGAAGATCCCCGACGTGACATGCCATGGTCCGGGAGTGATGTAGCGCAAAGTTGCGCGAAGAATACAGGCCTGGCTCACAAGCATACATTTGGCTCAATTCAGTACGTAAACTTAGGGTACGTTGAATCTCGTTGCCAAGCCACTACTGCTGTGATTGCAACTGCGCGATCGATTCCGGATCTGACCGAGCGGAGTTCATACCCGCGAATTTATCGTGTTTTTGCCTTTTTGGGTTATTTGAACTTCGTGCTTGTTTTGCTTGCGTTGCGCTTTCATACTTGCTCCTGGCATTGCCGTGTCCAACAATTGCTGCCATGTTGTGCGACAGCATTGTTTGGGCCCCTTAAGAACGCCGTACGACGAATTTCGGGGACCACATGGTTTTACAAACAGCTAGCTAAACAATCTTACAGTCCTTTGCAGTTTCGATCAACATGGACTCGCGTGATCAAGTCACTGCATGATCTGTGCAGTCACCAACGCCGCATGGGTTTCNTTTGCTACATGGTGCACTTCACACAGAGAGACTGCTGTTTGCACTGCACTAGAAATTGCCAGTTCAGGCAAGCTGTTTGCAGATAGCTGTTGAAGTCACATGTTGTTTCAACAATGTCACTCGAGAGCATTGTGAGCAACATACTGCCACATGTTGTGGCACAGCGTATTGGCAATGTATAAACCTCTGTATAATGCACATCTGTCATGCTGGCATCTTGATGTATGAACTGCAGAAATGCAAGGTGATTGATGCATGGCAGGTTGTGGTCCTCATGCACGCGCACCGATCAACAACTTGCAAGCAGAGCAAAATTCACCTTGCAAAAAAGCTGCTGCTGGTGTGAGCTGTACCAGCACTCTGCTGGATCGCTCAATTGCCACAGCAAGATTGCCAGAGCTACTTCTCAGGTATGGCAAGAGCTGCTTTTGCAACAGCTGAACCATTGCCAGATCTTGCAACACACTGCAGCACATGAACCAAGACATGACAGACATGCAAGACTGCACAACTGCCTATGGCATGCCACTCAGACATGCCTCTGACGTCGCAGCATGCCCAGGCGGATCCTGCTGTTGGCTTGTTGTCTCATGCNACCTGCGCTTGCCAACAGCCAAGGCCCTGCTTCCAACTGAGCTGTTGCTGCTGCAGCAGCAGCAGCGTTTTTAGCACATTCTGCACTTGTCCAAGGCACAATTATCATGAACGCTATCTCCTGCATGCCGCACATTGTGTCACAGGTACATTTGTGAATGGGCAAAGGCTAGGCAAGCGGGAGCGTGTACAGCTCACCAGCTCCCACACAAGCCTGTCATTTGGCACATGCCCTGTCCAATTTGAGGTCAAATGTAAGCCTCAGCACTCAACTGTTTCACTGCACTTGACTTGCATATAGCTGCAACACAGCTGCAGCTTCCACCTGCCTGGTTTCCATACACACAGGGGCTGCCTGTGACCTGTATTATACTGGGAACACATGCTGCATGTCTCAAGCTAAGCGACTAAATCTGTCCACAGCTTTGCAGGTTGCACTATNAGGCAGCCAGACTTCTTGCAGTTGCAGCCCTTGTTGTGTCGGGCTGTGCCAGCCACTAAGCCTTCCTCCTGTGTTGACTGCTCACAGGTCAGTCACAATGGCAGCCTGATCATGTGCAGATTCTTAGCAGTTCTTGCAGAATGTAGCAGATCTGGCCTGGTCTGCTGACCTGCAACTCCAATGAGTAATGCACACTGACTTTCTGTGTGAAATCAGCCAGCTTGAGCTGTTATCAAAGCTCTACAAGCGGAGCCTGCCTCCGTGTGCAACCAAGCAAGATGTGTCATGCAAGAAAGGGGGGTGCACCTGTGATGACTCATACGCAAGGCCCAACTATGTGCTTGGGGCACAGGTCAGCATGACGATACCAAACTTGCACAATGGTAAAGGCCTGCGCTGACACGATGTAGCCACAAGCATCATGCAATGCAGGCGTGTAAAAGCATTGCAACTGCCCATCACTATCCATCCCAACACTGTGTTGCAGTGCAGCAGGATTNTCACGTTGAGAGCGTAAAGGTCTGCACACGCTTTTGCCTACTACCTTGCAGCATGTGGCCTATGTGACGGTCCACTGAATGCTGTTCCTACATGGATGAGCAAAACTACACTGTAGCTGCAGCTGGTCAGCACTTGGGTTAGCACGGTTTGTTGTCAAGCAAGCATGCGTGATTACAGCACATGATGAAGCATGCTGGCCCAAATGCTGCTAGCTGCAGCTGTAATGTGGTTCGTCAATGCACAAATGGTCTGTAGTATGCTCACATTAGATAGCAGCTAGCCATGCAGCCTGCAATCTTTAACTTTGTTAGGTGTCAAACCCATCTTCTGCATATCAGCATGGCATGGAGCAGGGCATTGACGGTGTGCAAGCTCTGTGCTGACCTCCTGCAGTGTCTCTTTTAGGAAGCTATCATTGCGAGGCAGCAAGCCAGGAAGTAGAGGCCCTGCAGATCCATATTGCGCTGCACTCATGCCTCCGTGATCCCCTGCATGACAAGTTGGCATCATGATTGACTGATTGACTGATTGATTGATTGATTNTTGCAATGTTGGCAGGCATTCTTGCGTGGTGTCCACAAAACGAGTGACCACATGACATCACAGCAGGCATTGGCGGGTGTACCTGCCAAGTATTGCAGGTCCATCTGCAGGATCTCGTTGTTGGAGGTGCTCATGATGAGGCTGTTGCCTGTGGGGCTTATGGAGATGTGCAGAGGCTCTATGTCTTTGGCAAACAGCAAGGGGACTTGATGCTGGACTGCAAATAGGTCCTCTCGCGAGCCACTTTGCGGCCTGGCACACACACTCATGGCTTCCTTAGGTGTAAAGTCAGCAAACCGTGGTGATAGGCATTGGCGACTATGTGCTAACCCAAGAACTGTGCACGCTGAGAGCCATGCCAAATGCTCAATGCAGGAGCAAGCAGCCTGATGCTCTTTGCAGACTTGTGAAGGACGACACAAACGCATGTGCTTTCCTTTGGTATATGCGAACAACCCATTGAATCGTAGCATCAATAAGATGTGTATTTGCTGCATGCGGTGTGTTTGCTGGAGGTGTGGTGTGGTTTATGTAAGGATATCATTGCATTGCAGTTCTTGAGGGGACAATGCTGCACGAGAGATGGCTCTACATACTGCAATTGCACAATACTAACTGCAATAGAGGTAGGCATCTAAGCAGCACAAGCTGATTGCACACTTGGCTGCAAGTCGTTCTGATCTGCATTCATGTAGTTCATTTCTGGAATGTCCTGTAGTTTGATTTCATTACATGTTACTGGCGCTCCCACATGGCCAATGGTGGCATCGTCTGGTCTCTGAATGGTGATTGTGCATGTTGTCTCTGTCATGCCATTGTACTGTGTTGGTGGCTATGACACCTGCCGGAGATAGTGGACCTCATGGCTACTCCGCTTTTGATGCGGCCATTCCAATGTAGGTGGAAGCTCAGGAACCATATCATGCTGAGTATCTTCCTGTAGAGAGCGCAGTTGAGGACATTGTCCAGTCCAGTGTGGATCCAGCATCAGGAACCAGAGATGATCTTGGCAGGCTTGTCTTCAATGACGCGCCGGACTTCAGACCGATGCTCACGCCAAAAGAAGTCATACAGGCAGGCAGCTTTGGCGGGTAAGATGCAACACCTGGTGAATTTAGCACCAGTTGCAAAGTAACGTGCAGATGACATAGCATGTGACCATGCAGCAACATATATCGCATATAACAAACATTTGTGTTACACAATATATGTACAGCATAATTTCACATGTGTATAACATGTTAATATTACATAGCATATACATACGACATAATACAACACATATGTCACACCCATTTTGGCAACACAAATGAGTTGCAAAGGAGTGACTGCACATGGCTGCCTTGGAAGACACTGTGTGGCGGCACCATGTGCCAGGCAACCACGCCCAGTCTTGGCGAGATTTGCAGTCCTAGTCTGCTGTCACCACTGAATTCAAGGCAAATGACCAAGCTATCCCATACAGGCCAGTTGCATGCATGGCTATGGTATACACATGTGGGTAAGGAACTCCATGCACAACTGACAGTGCTGAAATGCATGCCTGGTGGCCTTTTGAGTAATGCATACATACGTTCAACAGACAGTCTGCACGAGCTTGACACATCAGCAGCCAATAGCCTCAAGTAGCTGCATAAGTGCTGCCAGATGCATGCTGGCCCTGGGTGNCACATACGCTGGTGTGTAATGCTAGGATGCAGCCTTCATTGTTCTGGCCTGTATGTAAGCGCTTACAGACACGCATACAGACACAGCACAATGAGCAGCGTGAACACACCACACCTCAGAGTGGGTTGCCACACAGAGAACAAAGCTGACAGGCGCAGCAGTACACTTGCTGTACAGCAAGGTGCACGCTTGATCCTGATGACTGACACCACATCTCGCTGGCTCGAGCTAGAGTAGGATGTGCAGTCAGGGATGAATGTAGGCCATGACAGCAGGCTATGTCAGCAGCACTGCTGCATATGACTCTAGCGCTGGCTAAGAATATGAGCACTCTTGCAGCCTACAGCATGTGCATCTCACTTGCAGAGGTCATACCCATTGGGGTTGCAACAGCAGAGTTTTGACACGCATATGCTGCTGCAGCTTTCGTTCACTACACAGGCTGCAGTCGTAAAACTGAACACATGCCGAAGGAGATCTGTGCATCTTGCGCTTGCGCCACAAGCAGGAGTCTGATCAGCTCCCTGTAANTGTGCCTCTGATGTGTCCCAGCATCAGATGTATGGCATACGATGTATAGATGACAACGCTACATCCAATATATATCCTGTGGGGATATGTTTGCACATTGCAACATACTCCCCATCATCTCTTCAGCAGCCCAAAAACTATTTGAACAGACCTCTGCAACACCCGCAAAGCTGCTCAAATAGCACAAGGCTAATTCACTGCACTGAATTTTGCCACATTGCAGGCTTTGCTGCATGAGGCATCCCANTCCAGCTAGCATGCTATAGGACAGTACTGGGCATAGAACAAGCATGCAATCAAATCCCAGCCTTCCATACCCACTTGTTGCACAGGACCGATGCCCCAGAGCACTTGGAGCATTGAACACTATTCATCTGCACAGCCCCGCTCTCTCCTCCATCCCCATATCAGCAGGCGTACCCTTGACGTGTTGATGCTTGAGCCTGGCAACACGCCTCCTGAATATCTGCGCTGCAGCCTGGTGAATCAGCCTGCAGTGGGAGGACGTCCCCCTCAAGATGTTGCTAGTTGCAAGGTACGGCCTCAGTAGAAGAAGCAGTCCTGGTTGACTGCTGATGAATGTCCTGATGTATTCTAAATGTAGACCCTGTGCTGGTGCACACAGCCAGACCTGACAGTGGCAGCAAAGCTGGGTGAGACTAAACTGCGGCATATGCATAGTCTCTTCATTTGCCATGGCTACAGCACAGGCCAGGGCAAATGTCTCATGTCAGATCAGATGTCATGGTGCTCAGTTGCAGCTGTCACAAGTAATAAGCACAGAAGTCTGACGTGCAGGTAGTCCAGTAGTGAGCACAAAGCACTGTTGAGTTGCAGCACAAACCATTCATGTGTGTCTCTTGTGGCAGAGCCAAGCTAATAATTTAGTGTGTGGCAGGACTTGAGAGGGCCACGCAGCAGCCTTGTACTCACAGGGAAATGCATTGGCCGCAGATGTGCATTGCGCCAGCGTGCCAGCACACATCAATCCTAGCTAAACCATCCTATGGCTGTTCCATTGGTCACCAACCTCCAGCACNTAAAGCACTTTTGAATCATTCAACTGTGCAGTCAGTGCTACTGTACATGTTGCAAAAGTGTTGCTGAAATCCAGCATCAAGCGCTGAGCCACAGCCAACAGCATGTCTGTGGCACACAAGGTAGCCTCAGCTGATATCTTGACACAGAGCCTAAACCTGATGCGTCATCACATAAGGTGATGAACAGGGTGTGCTGAGAGGGGTGTAATTACAAGGTGGGACCCACTGCCAACAGGCTTGACTGCTTGCTGAGTCAGCCACCTGTGGTATTCAGTGCCATGCTAGTCAGAAGATGTGCAGCAATGTTGTGTCATGCACCACACAAAGTATCTGAAGTTCCCTTACGTACCACGTCACTCAGCAGAAGATAGAGAGCACAGGATTGCTCATCAACCCCATTAGGAAGGTCAGGTTAGCCATCAATCAACAGGGATTGGCATTGCTTGTATGAAATTGGTCGTCTCTATTTTTGGCATGAGTGTGACANCCGGGCCATGACGCTATGCAATGGCCAGCATGCTTGCGCAAGCATAAGACAGCTCAGAAGACCAAACAAACATGTCACCAGACGTGCAGTGCTCTTCAGTGGCAGACGCGCTGTTACCTTGGCAACGTTTTACAGTGCGCAGGGTGAGAGCATCAGCGCCTCCAGCAGCCCAGATATGGGGCTGCCTTGTGCCTGCACTCATATCCAGCCCAGCAGCACCTTCAGCTGCTATCTGCTCACAGCCTGCTGTCTCAGCCTGCCTTACTTCTTCGGGTGCCTATGAAGCAAGATTGGAAACTTGTATAAGGCATTTACATTGATGTATATAGCCGATGTTCAGATGTCATGCTGGCTTGGTAAACCTCAGACATGAGATGAGCAAAGCATGCATCGCACAAGTCCCACCTCTAACCTACAGACCAGCATATCAGCACATGCAACATTTAGCGTATCTATCAGCCTGATAGTTCTCTGCACACAGCTTTTGTCCTGAGCAGTACATCTGTAAGCAAAGGCTATTTGACATGCAAGTGAAATATGCCTATCACACCTTGGATGTCATGGAACAAGCTGTCTTGCATCTGACATGACAAACCACAAGCACACTTTGTGGAGACCACACCTTGCCTGGAACCTCCTGTGCATCCTCATGAGGGGCTGCAGCCTCTTCCTCAACCTTCCTGCGCTTCTGTTGCTGTCTGTCAGGGCCTTCCTGCAAATGTGACACACTTCTTCAGCTTGCCAAGACTTGTCAGCGTCACAATCAGGATATAGCGAAGCCTTGCTGTCAGAACGAGGTATACAGTGAAGGCGAGTGCTAGCGTCACAGGTCAACAGTTACTACAGCAAAACCAGGCACATACTTTTGTGTCTTGGTCCTGGTCCTGAAAGCCCGCTCTATCGCCGGAGCCTTGAGGCTGTTTGTGCTGCATTTGGAGGGGTGCAGTTGTTAGACAGATGTGCGTGGTGATGCCGTCACGGTGGCATTGTCAGAAGGTAGCTAGCGTGTCTTCTAGCGGTAGTTTTCAGTTGATCCGGTACCCTGAAAGCCGAGCCCTCTGCTCAGTTGAGCGGTAGGGGTAGCATTGTGCCTTGACTAAACGGCGCTGCTCCCAGCAGCCTCCGAGTAATGCGCCTTGAATCGTTCGGCAGTTATAGTGCGTATGCATGGGCATGCAGGTGACTGTAGCCTGACTGTGACAGCTGAAAGCAAGACCATGCATGCATGCAAGATCAGCATCAGGTCACTACATTTGCACAGCCTTGATGTGGGTCGCAAAGGACGCTTTGGTGAGCCTGTTTCGCTTTCGAAGGAAGTTTCGCTCAGGTGTGCAACACAGTGTGTGCAACATTCAAGGTTCACATGGCAGCTGCAGCAGTATGTGCACAATAGGTCACACTTGAAAACTTCAAGTGTGCTGCATACTTTCCACAAAGCCAAAAAGCGATCATGAAACAGAACGAACATGATATTGATTTTGATGGAGCCTGTGAGCAACAGCATGTTAGTAAGCAGTAGTTCAGACCTGCCTGACCAGATGCCTTCATGCACCATGGCATAAGCACTTGGGATGCCTGTTGTTGTGTCAACATCTCTGCTAACTCGCAGAATGTATGCAGCACCTCATTACCACGTATATGTGCTCGCATAGCGACTTGCCCCCATTCGCAGGTGGTGGATCATCTCTGTTATTGCAAAACCCTGCTGCATGCGCATGCTTTAACACAAAGCTAGTACCATGTCCATTGCTTTGTCAGTGTCGGACCTGCCAGAGTGATCTCAAGTTCAATGTAAGAATCTGACCGAATATATTACATCATAGCACGCATAAGCAAGCGCTCCTCCAATGGGGGCTCCCAAAAAGCCTGTTGCCGCACCTTCATTGGCTGACCCAATGCTTGCAAGGCTGTGAAAGCAGCAGCAGACCCTTGGTGTACTTATTGTGAAGGGACAGACAATAGCTAAACACAACAGCTGCACCAGTGGTGGGCAGGNCAAATGGGCCTTGCTGACTGCAACTCTGGCCTGATCCTTCAAATGCTGCCAATAGACAGCAGAATGGAGTGTTGTATCCTGGAATGTTTATCTTGCGCCAGCAGCTGGCCAATGATACAGTACACACACAGTGAACACACGTAGGCAGCAAGTCATATCAAGCGTGACAGCAAGGTAGTGCACGCGAGCTATGGTACCAGGGCAAGCTACATACTTCAATAGTGAACACGTTGTCTGACTTGCACATGACTTCCAAACTTGTCATACACCTAGCAAGCAAGGCCAGTGCAGATTACACAGATTCTGACATTTCAACAGCGGAAGTGCAGGGAACTTGTCATCCCTCACTGTCTGTTCTATCAAGCATGGGGTCAAGTCACCTTGTTGCACATGTGATGCATGAAGCTTACTGTGTACGTTCAGGGCGTAAAAAGGTGTTTGGAGTCCATGCAGGAGACAAGAGTCCATATATACTGAGAGTGCATGCTCAGTCATATCAGTCCGGTTTGCCACTGACCATCTTGGTATTCAGCATCTTGGTCTTCAGGGTCATCCAGAAAAGCAGCATCCTCCTCAGCCTGCTTCTGCTTCTTCTTTCTTCGCTTGTCCACCTTGGTTGAGTCACCCTCCTTGGCTGCCTGCAGACCCATGCAACAAGCATATTGATTTGTACATGACTTTACGATCACATTAGATGGACGATGCAGACACACCAAATCTAGAACAGCTGCTTGAGCACATGCTTTTTGCTTGAGACAGACATGTTGGCACAGAAGAGCAGCATTGCTGTACAGCATGGCAGATAGAGACGGGCTAGAGCGTAAGATGCGATGCTGCATGTACCCTGTCAGTGCATCAATGTTGATCAAACCCTGAATGTGTTGGTCACACATTGCAAATGAAACCCCTGAGTTTTGTCAAGTACAGCTACCCCATCAACACTGTCCAAGTGCTTTTGTACGTTTGGGGNACAACTCCAGGCCGTCTCCATGACTGATGTACAGGGGTACTGACAAAGTGTGCCTTGACTTGCAGAACACTGGAGGGATTGAGCTTAGATCCTGCTTCTACACGATGGTAGAATGCCAGTGTGTCATTATCAAGTGACTGCACAAAGCCAGCAGCAGTGTAGTAAAAACCATCATCTCTTTTCCAAGGCATCAAACCAATGCGAGGGCCTGCTCGTATTTGATTGTAGTCCTCCTCACGACCTGCAGATTTCATTTCACCTTGGCTGTTGCTGAGCAGGTCAGCATGCAGCAGGGTTCTACACCCACCTGCAAGTGAAAAAGCCAGACGATAGCTGTCTTTATCACCCAGCATGTGGCCATAAAACCAATCATGGTTGGTTGTCACAAACCAAAGCCAAAAGAGCACATCTGCATGTTGGTTCCTNACATGGTCACAGTCAACCTTTTGAATGGGTATGGTGCTGCAGGTGCTCGCTCAGGTGGAGCGCAATGACACCCACCTCATGGCTGCCCTCCTGACTAAGGGGGGCCAGCACCTCAAGTGAGCGCCACTATTGCGGCCCCCAGTAACTTCACGTACGGCAAGGTGTCAGATGTGCTCAGGGCCCCCATGCAGATCCTGGCCATTGGCAAGGGCAGCCACTTACTTTCATGTATGTGTATGCTCAGTTGCTTCAGGTTGTTCATATGCTGTGTCAAGTCTTGTGCAATCTTTGACTGCAATGATTACATGCTGTGCTGTTGTAGCGCAGAACATGTGCAACCTGTGCATCGAATGCGTCACGGATGGAAACAAGCCGGACACGACAGTTGGGTGCTGCATGTGTGAGTCCCCTGTGTGACATACACTGTGTTCAGACATAATTGTTCATGCAAGTGCTTAATTTCAATGCATTGCGCAGGTCCAGTACCAGAAGGTCAGGGGTGNCTGCAATCTGTCTAGCAAGACCTCAAGCTCGCCACAGGCGATGTCAGACTCTTTCACCTGCTGCAACAGGCTGTACCTCAGACCAGGGGCAATGCTGTTACCGCTGTCACTGCCTTCCGGTTTTCCATTGGCCCCTGTGTCGCCTGCACTGTCTGTAAAGCTGGCAGAGTTCATCGGCCCATCTGGCACACCGCCAAGAACAAAAGAGCGCTCCTCATCCCCCTCAACAACCACCCCGCGCTTGAGCAGCTCATTCCTCAAAAAGTCATTCTGCTGACCTAGCTTGTCCACCAAGCCTTGTGCTGCATCAAGCTGCTCCTGCTGCCAGCTCAGGTCCAGGGCTGCTTGATGTGCATCAGTACATTGGGCAGGCATGCCAGGCAAAGCCTGCAGCAAGCATGGACAGAGTCAGGAGGGACACAAAGCCCTCCCATTGCTGACAAGGCATATTATGCTGCATAACACAAATGTCTGTATGAGCACATGTACAAGGGGAATTGCATTGTATGTAGGAAGTGGAAATGCAACAGGAGGCCTTGACTGGGCACATGTAGAGCAGTCGCTACAATAGTTACCCGACATCATGCAAACAGCGCCAAGATCTGCAGACATTGACAGAACAGTGCAGACTTTGTAAAACAGGCTGGTATCTCACTACTTGCATACGACACGCATTACATGCAAGTCGGCATCTCTGCACTTGGACCACAGCATATCGGGCACAACTTCAAGCCTCCCAGGAAGGCTTGCAGAAACAGCTCTATTTNTGGACAGACAAGCAGGCCATATGTTAACACTTGCATTGCCCCATAGATTGTGATGAGTAGCAAGTAGGAGGCTTGCCTTGCCTGGCAGACGTTAGGTGGCAGTACGACAAAAAGGACAGAAGGAGAAGTGCACGGAATCAATCAGCTTACAAGCTTGATCAGCTATCAAGCAAAAGCTGTATGCTTGCAGCACGACGACACAGTACACATTGGATAAACACTCACTGTGACACTTTGTGCTTGTGTACGTTGCCTGTGACCTTGGTGATGGTGAACTGGGACATTGTTGTGCAGATTACAGCATGTACACCAGTATCTGNAGCAGACCTGGCGGTGGCTGGGCTGGGAGCCATCCAAATAGAAGGACAGGTTGAACATTATGGAGAGCAGCAGCTGATAGAATACCATGTACTGCACGCACCAGACAATCGTTCAGCCCTTCTTGTACCGTGCAATACATCATAGAATGTTAGCAGCTGACAAACGGAATACGGACAAGTGCCATCAAGAGAGAAGATGAGGAAGGGCAGTCAGCGACGAAGGCCAGTCATAGAGTTAGCGACCCGCTGTCAGGAACAACACATGATCTCATGCCATGCATGAGTGTGCAAGTTACACGTCACTTCTGGTCAATTGCACCCTCCAATAGGCTTGCAGTTTGAGCGGGGCTTATCGCACAGGATACTGGACAAAGCTGTTCCGATGCCATGCAGGAAAAGTCTACATCATGCGGCTGCATGTGCATGTGATAACAGGTGTAAATCACCAGGTGTAAACAATAGCTTTCAGGCGTTGTGTTGATTAGCCGCAACCCTGCTTACATGTTCAGGTCACATGTACCTTCTGACCATACATCAACATACAACACAATGGACGCGGCAGTTGGGCTGCTGTCAGCTCACCTGTAGCACAGCTAGTTTGGTGACCTGGGCAGCCCTGCATGCCCTGAGTATTGTCACCAAGCCTACATGGCAATGGAATAGTCACAAGCTTGCAACGAAGGGGTGCTGCCAGTGGCCGGCTACGCCATGATCATTGCAGTCCGCCTCATGCAAGTCTGCTGCAATGTTATTGTCGGCAGTGCTCAGCATGTCAATCAGCTTCTCACATGGCTGCATCTTTGCTGCCCGCCAATGCTGTGCCGACATTCAACAGCTTGCTGGGCTGTGTGACCAGGCTCATGTCAAAGCCCTTGCATGAGTGAGTGAGCAAGTGACTGGCTCAGTNGTTACGAGAACATGGGTATTGCAAGAGTGACTTGCTTAGGTGCATGTCAGTGTGATGAGTTTGACATTGATGCTACTAGTACCTCCCATGCATCACAGGAGCACATTGCATTGGTCCCCTTCCAGCATGCACGTGACTCTCAAGGATGCATTCTGAAGCTAGACAACATGAACTTGACGACAGCTGTCAACCATGGGCACAGATTCAAGGTTTCAAGCGTTGTAGTAGCAGACAGAGAAGCAGCTGTTGCTCAGGCTGCCGGTCCTAGCCAGAAAGGCTGATGCCCTGCAGGGCGACAGGGACAGACTGTGAAGCATACAGAGATGCAGTGAAGAACAGGCGCAATGCGTAGATCTGACATGCACTGGTAGACTGTGCAGTCTCTNTGCGTGCGTGAGTGAGTGGGTGAGTGGGGAATAGTCTGTATGAGTGCCTGTGACACAGTGTGAAAGGGGTGTACCANCTGCCACACCATATGGCAGCCCCTTGTTTGGCTTTGCAGCTTCACCTATGTTTGCATCAGGTGTGCCTCAGCAGCCAAGCGCGCCTGGTTTGATCACCTCAGCATCCCCTGTTACGCCAACAGGCAGCTTTGTCCCATCACCTGTTGCTACTAATGCGCCTACAGATTTAACCCAGCCAAGCTCTTCACCAACAAGCAGTGCAGAGCCAACACTAGACAGTGCAGCAAGCACTGCACCTGCAGTGCNTTGACCGTGGCATGCCATTGGCATTTGTAGGCAGCCCAGCTGACAACAGTGTGCCTTCTATGTTTACATGTTTCAACATTCTACAAACAGCTCACGGGTATTGTGACCCAGCTTACTATTGCAGACTCCAGACACAAAGGGTGACAGCATTGCAACCTGAAGCTATGCTGATGTAGGTGAGCAAGGAAGACCACAAGACAGGGCTTTGTGCTTTAGCTGATAGATGTCAGGAAGAGCGCAAGGCAGCAAAGGTGATTGTCATGCCACTTGAGACTCATACATGCAATGTTGATGCTGCAATGATGATAGCTGTATATGTTGTTGTGCTTTTGCTTCTGAATTAATGATGCTGGCAAGTTCTTGTACATAGCTTACTCTATTGAGCTTATGATCTATGCACGTCTCGCTTGACGAACAGATGCCAAGCAAGCAAGCAGACTCACACACTCAAGTCTTCACCCACATGCCAAGAGGCCATCACGGCATGTTCAAATGCGCGAAAGCAGTGTTCTTGCCAGAAGCAGCATTTTTGATAATTAGCAGAGCACTCCTCTTGATTATGCTTGCTGCTGAATTGAACGCAAAAGGGCTCTGCTTTTTGGAGCACTTTGTTGGTGTTGCTGTCAGCATGCACTCCGTCAGANGGTGTACCAGCTATGGAGGAGTGTCTGATGGAGAAGGCAGCAGCGGCAGAGGCATCAGTGGCGCNAGTGCATGAGCCATAGCATCTTTCACTGTCATTGCCTCTATTGGCATGGCTGCCAGCTGTGCGTCCACTTCATCAAACCCACCAACTTGATCAATAACTGCACTGGCTTGGGCTGCAATGCTACTGCCCANCATTGCTGTCAGTATAGCAGCTTGTGTGTATGCCTTAAAATTAGCAGTAAGGTCAGCTCACCTTAGGTCCTGCTCAGGGTTTGTTTATTTTGAGCATTCGGCTGTTGGGCAGGGTTGCAGGATGCAGCCATACTTGCATGCTTGGGACGCAGCATGCATTCAGGTGTGCTTTGTAGGACCCTGGTTCACAGGGGTACGCTTGAAGTAAAGGGCCAGGGCTGCCACATGGGGCTAGGGCTTGTAATGGGCCTTTGGGGGCATTTGGGAGCAGGATGTGGATGAACGGCATGTAATATACTAGCAATAGCATTTAGTTTGTGGCATGCAGGGGGTATCAGGTTGGCCCAGGTAGGGGGGCAAAAACTTGCACGTGAAAGTGGACGGGCTTGGGTAGCAGATGGTGGGCAAGGGACAGCTGGGAATGGTGAGGCAGACAGCGCCAAGTGTGGCAAGGGCACCACGAATGGACATAGGGGTGATCAGGCCAAAGGAATGAAGGGCTCAGTGAGTGCAGTTGGGGGTAACACGGGGAATAGTAGAAGAGCATCAGGAGGGGACGATGGATTTGACAGGGGGGGTGAAGGGTTGGTTGCAACTGGGAGGGGGGTTGACAGGGTTTGTGGGNATGGAAGTAGTGTTGGAAAACATGGTGCATTGCAACCTGGAACAGCACCAACTGGTTTGCGGTTTAAGCTGTGTTTCAGCTGTGTCAGTAAGTGCTTCTGATGGAAGCATAAACATTGTTTCGTGCACTGGCCTCAGGAGTGCAGGGCTCAAATGAGTGATGACACAAATCCATTCCATCAGATGTAGTCAATGCAACCCACTTCACACAGGAAGAAGTTGCAAAGACCTGCTAAGGATAAGGTTAGAGCTGGGAAGCAACAATGCACATTGTTTGCAGCGCCAGCCAGTCTCAATTTGACATCGACGGGGTTACACTGTACACTCATGCGTCTATACGACTTCATGAACTTTGGCCAGAATCAAGAACGCTGAATCATAGCATGGGGCAAAGCAGCTGCCACTGCTTTGTGCAGCTGTTGCTTTTGCTATGCAACAACTAGGTATGAGCATTTGACAATGGAGCAGGTGCACAACATAGCAGACTGCACATGCACAAGACACAGCAAGTGCCAATGNAAGACACAAGCAGCGAGGACCAGGACTTGCGTCCTGCGTGAGGTATTGCGATATGACGCGGCAGGGTCACCCTCCGCTAAGGCGGTCATTGAGTGCTGGGTACAGCACCAGTCGCATGAGTAGTTCCCGATGCAGAAAGACGCTGTCTATATATACGCCTCCTGGCATCATGACGATGCTTTGATCTGTCCAACAAAAATGGCTCGAAAAACTCGACTGCTCCGGAGCCAGGCTGTAGGGGATCCGCCGTAGGGGGCACCTGAGAAGGCTCGAGACAGAGAAAGCTCAAAAGTTTTGGCCAGCCATCAATACTGATCATGTGCACGAACCGCAAACGCATGTTGATCCATCGGTAGATACCTGAGCAAGCTGCAGTAAGAAAGCTCAGATATCAATCAATCAATATTTTTTAATGTCNTGTACAAAGGAAGCAGCCCTGTCATGTGTATAGCCATGGCTATACCAGAGCAGCAGTGTTAAGCCAAGAGTCAGCACATACCTGTCTAAGTCTATTTGTCCACCTGGAATTTGTGATAGTGCAGTCTTGCAGTTGCGCCAATGCAACTGCCAGCCTATTATCAACTTCATGCACAAAACCCGATGAATTTGTGTTTTTCTGTGGCACGCTATGTGCATGGCGTGACTTGTCTTATGGGACCTCTGGATGTTTGCTGGACTGAATGCTCTTGACATACTGAGCACATGCGGTAAGCCCCCAACCAGCAGCCAAAGCTGCTGATTGAGGTTCTGCAAGGGCTGAGTCCATGCAGCATGTCAATGCCAAGCAGGTGCTGATGCCATGCCTGCAACTTCAGTGACAAGGCAGCCGCTCTACATACCTACACACACCATCTGCAAGCCTCCAAGGTCACACCTGTGAGTGTTGTCTGAATCCATAGGTGCAGCAGGTACAGGTGTTGCCTTCAGCCACTCACATTGTTTTGTGAGGATGAGGGGAGATCGGAAGGGTACATGAGATGTGATTCAAGGTGAATGCAGATGCATACTGTCCATTGCCGGGCAGGTTTTACCACAAAGAGCTTACCAGTAAAGTCAAAGGAATTAGCTGATTGACAGGCATGACCATAGCCCACAGGGAGCCTCTGGTGCTGTTCATGCCTGTGCCGTCTGAACTGCCTGGTAGCAGGCGATACTGTACACCGTCACTAAAGACGCCCTGCCGGGCTTCACTCTGGGAAGGACACCGAAGAAGATGACTGGGTTGCCGCCGAGGTGGCTGCTGCTGACGCTGTGGCTGCTGGTGCAACTGCTGNTTGCTTTTGTATCAGCAATTGGCCCAGCATGTGCTCGGTACGCATCACTAACACAACAATAATGCATTAGGCATCATGATGCACGTTTTTGGGGAAAAGGGCCAAATTGATGGCATGCTCCTCTACCCAGATCCCAGATCTGCATCCCATGCCGATCAGCTGCCTTATTTTGAGCCGTAGTTACCGATGATCGAATACTAAAGTCGACTCGGGAGGGCACGTGTAAATGCACACAGCCTCGCATGCAGCTACAATGCTCGCAGGCCTCCAGCGCGTCACGACATTCACCCAAATTTACGTCCTGCATAGCAGCAGCGTCCACATAACCGCACAAGACCATCGCAGACCTGTATGCAGATAGCATGACGGCACGTCACAAGGCAGCTCTCATCGCCTTATTCAGTGGAACAAGGTTTGCGTGGGCACCAGGCGGCGGTGCATCAGCGGTGTATGGTCTGAGCTGATTGGTGCAAACGACGTCATTTCATCTGTGAGCAAGCGCGTCGTCAGAACCTTGTTGAAGCGGCCTCTGCGCTGTTGTACCCTGCGCGCACAAGGCTCAAAGCCGCGCACGTCCTGACATACACGGAAATGAATCTGTTTAAGTCTCAAAGAAGCAGGGACACTCACGTCTCACGCCGTACATTATCGGCCGTCACAAGACCGCAAGCAGTCGTCGACCTTATGGAAAACAGCTGGTAGGCCATCCAACCTGCACTGCATACGCTAGTCTTACGGTGTTAAGTGTTTGCCTGATTGGATCTTGCAAGCTGCGTCTCAAAGTAAGGCCTCTGAAGTTTACAAGCTTATGCTGCCTCAGGTTTGGTCCCACTGACACCGTCGCAGCACCCAACTATGACCTCAGCGTCCATGACAGCGCAAATAGCTTTGGAGGCAGAGGAGGCAAGCATCCCTACAGAAAAGCATTCAGTCAGGGCACTACACCCACTAGCAGCCAGAAAACTGTACGCCATAGCCCCCCTAGTAGACAGATGCGGCAATCCTATAGCAGCCCTCACTCTCCAGATCAGGTAGCTCAGCCCTCGGGAGCATCAGGCCAAGATCTCAACTCAGCCAGACCCCGTCAGGACAACGCTGCTGTCCCCAAACTTGAACCCATGGGCACATGGGCTCACAGACAGATTAGATTCCCCTGGCCTAGAAAAACTGCACAGCTGTTTGATTCCGCTGGATCGCACAGTGATGCTGTAGCAGCAGAATCAGGGAGCCCGTCTGCAGTTTCCAATCCCACTAAGATCCCTGGGTCCCCAATTGTGGGCTCCCACCCCCAACCCCCACCAGCAGCCAGTCAAAAACCTCCTCCAGCCCCAAGAAGGGTTTCAATAGATGAGGATGATGCCAAGGTATGTTGCAGTTTCACACTAGCAATGCAAAGGCTGCACACTTTGTGGTGGACATAATTCATACACATTATACCTGCCAAGTCGCTGGGCTGTGCGGTGAGCCTGTGATGCTGCAACCAGGTGTACAAATCCCAGGACGGCAGTAAGGTCCTCATTGTGCCGCAGTCTGTCTTACTGAGCTGCTGCATCTTGCACACCTGATTCAGAAAGCAGACCTGCAATGTGTCTGCGCTGTGGCTTTACGTGCAGCAGTCGCGTGATGTTAGTCCATGCAGAAAAGTCAACATGCGCGGCANTCAACAAGCATGGGAACCTGAGAGCTGATGCTTCTCTGACACGGCTGTCCACCAGGTCTTTGACCAGCCCTGGGTCAACTGATCCAGCATGACTCTGATTTGACCCGCTCTGCAAAGCTTGCTGATGCAATCTGCACAGTGACTGTTGCTTTTGTGCATGAATAGCAAGATTGTGATTGTGTACATGACACATACAAGCATTGGTACATAATGCATGAGCAAAAACAGTCCAAGCATGGAGAGGACACATGTGCAGGATAAAAATTGAGCAGAGCTGCGGAGTTTGCAGAATTTGGCCATGTCTGTGGTACGATACTCAACTACTGTGCCTGTGGCAGTAACTTTTGTATACTGTGATTGCAGAGAGCAGACAATCATCGCAATGCAGTGGGTACGCCAAGCTGAAGTATGTGCAGGACTCTCCATCACACTCTTGCCTGACATGCTGTGATATTTGTTCTTGCCTGTGAATGGCTTGTACTGCAACAAGTTTGTCCAGTGCCTGAGCCAAGTCAACTCTTGTCTTTGCCAACTCTGCTCTCAGCTGCACCGAGTCTGAGGCTTGAGTGACCACACCAGCTTGCTGCTCCAGGAGTGTTTGGTGCCGCAAGGACAAGGAGTGAAGCTGCTGCTGCACTACTGTGTACACCTGAGTGCCAATCTTAACGGTTGTTACAAGGTGGGAAGTGACAGTGATCAGCTGTCATCTGCAGCAGCTGTCAGCATGAGAACGTGNTCCTCAAATTAAGAGTCTCAACGTGGCAGCTGCACAATGTACATACAGAGGTTTTGACCCTGAACAATTCCAATTTTGTGTCGCATCGTCCAGGATGTATATTGGTCACACGTTCTCCAGGCATGTGCTCTGTAGCGCACACTGTCCCGCAAGAAAATGACGGCCAGTATTGGCACATGTCTATTATTACAAGGTACCTGTAGCCCACACACAAACGCTCTGCCAGTTACAGCAGCTAACACAAGCGTTGGGTTCAGTGGTTACCCGTCAATCGTCTCAGCTTCAACATCCAGCTTGAGCAACGGCAACATGACTGCAGTGTCCAACCAGATAGGTCTTGATGTGACTGAGACGCCACAAGCAACAGCCAACGCTACAGACTGCTAATACCCCAATGTCGTAGAGGTCAGATCTCAACAAACTATCAAATATACTAAAGCTACAACAGCAAGGGTAACTTGACTCTGCCTAATCTACAGACTACTACATGTACTCATGGGGTTCTCCTAGCTATATCAAACCAGTCAGCAATAGTGGTCATTGCTGCATAATGGCCTACAGTCTGAATCAGAACAAGGTCATGTTGCTTACTTTCTGGAAGTGAAGTTGTTGGGACAAGCAGAACAGCATGCACAACCAATGGGACTTCATGCATTGATATGCTGGTTGATGTGGCTTCTAGGCTTAGATAACAGTTCCTGCCGAGTTGAACAAGGGGTCAGTGCCAATGACAGACGCATCAACCAGGACTGATGATGACCGAGGAACACCGCTCAACACCCTGTACTCTCGCAGGTAGAAGGAGAAGGTAGATGAACCAAAGCCCACAAAGCCTCTCCCACGTGAGAGAACCATGAAATCCAACAGAGCTTTTTGCTCTGAATTGAGCTCTGCATACCACACAACATGTCTTACTAAATGTGGTATAGCATGCACACAAACAGTTGCAGATTTGGAGCNTAGAGACTAGTCATAAGTAGAGAGTCTGTACCACCATGTTAAGGTCTTTTGCAGACATCATGTCCAGAAAATCGGAAGTCCTAAAAGGATGACTGCTTGATCAACCTAACGACGTTGATCTGACTTGCAGGTCATTGGTTCTGGCTTGACCATGTATGATGCAGTACACCAAGTGTGACACAATTCNGGTCACATGATGCAGTCACATGATGCAGTCTCATGCACCAGGCATGCAGGCACACTGATTTTCNTACATTGACATTGCAAAGCATAGAACACAGTCAGACCCACAGAGCTTTGCTGACTAGATGGAGCGGGGCTTGCTGAATCTGAACAACGCTGAATTGAGCACATTCAACACGTCAGCTCACCTGCATAGCAGCGGTGTGCCGCTCCTGCGCGTCAACAGCCTCAGTCTGCAGCCTTGCAACCTCTGCAGCCAAACTTTCTGTCTTGGCACTGAGCCAGCCATCTCGCACATTCAGCTCCTCATCGCTGCTGCTCTCAGAGGTGCTGTCCAAGCGAGACTCGAGCCTGTGAATCTGCGCCTTGAGCTGGCTGATCTTGAGATTGGTTTCACCATAGCTCAGCTCCTGAGTGGGCTCAGATGCACTTTCAGAGGCAGCTTCTGAGTCTTGCNAATCTAATTAGCCTGCTTATGACTTGATGCAGACGGACAGACTGTCAACTTGTCAACACAGTACAACTTTACTAGACTCGTGTGGTCGCAACAAACTTGCTCAACTGCGCTATGTGGTTACACACACATGGTTACAGTAGATGGCGGGGCTGCAGCAGAATTGCCACTCTTGTTGACGCCAGTTACTGCATTTCAGTGACGGCCGGATAAACTTCAAGCAGAAACTTGTGCTGCAGGGAGCTGTACCTCTAGATGCTTGTACTCCAAGGCCTTGCCAATGGCCTTGATGCGGAACTCTGTGCATTCTCTTTCAGCCTGCCCAGCAGTCTTCTCAGTAAGCAAAGCTGGCCTTATACTGGTGCGCCTCAAAGCAGGCTGTGTCCAACAGGACCTGCCAACGACCATTGTCAAGAACTGAATTTGTTCAGGGCATACCTGAAGTGCTTCGAACGCTTTTTCTGCCAAAACAGCCTCCATTTTGCGGGCTCACACCTAGAGATGGGTGACTAGCCTGGCCTCGATGTTCGATACGATTTCGGGCGCATGGTGTTACTGCTGCATCGCCGGCCAGTTACAGCGCCAGTGGGATTAGCAGCTGTTGCATCGGGCAACAAATGTCGTTGCGGAAGTCGTAGTGCTCTGCAGCCACGCACAGCTGTGTATTCGGCTATGCTGACAAGGTGCCAGATGTTCACAGCAATGCGTAACGCGTGACGCTGTAAAGCCGCGTTCAAGACAAACGCCTCTGTTGCGAAGCTTCCATGCTTGACGGGTCGCATCACCAGACGCAGAGGAAGAACTAACTGACGAGAAAAAGTCCGGAACGGTGGACCGGAAAGAGCATGACTGATGGTTTCACACGAAACTATCATCAACTACCAATGCAGCTGCGATGTCATGCATCTGGGCTATCGGCACAGATGCTAGTTACGCCTGTGAGGACAACAGCCCACATTCAGACTGCTGCTTGCATTAAAACTTGCATACAAATCAAGGCAAGGAAAGGCCNCTTGTGCAGCAGCTTGTGTTGCAGTGCACCAAACAGAAGGCAAAGCCAATTCACCATTGGCATCGTTTCACAACCAGCAAAAAGATCTAGCACTTGCAGTTTGTTGGACAGCAGGAGCGCTCAGCAACACCAACACAAGGGGGGGGGGGGGGGGGG
>KN805360.1:0-11808 GCA_000818905.1 Trebouxia gelatinosa
CTGCAGCTATTGTCTTGCACGCATTTCATGACTGAAGTCTGACACGTTTGCTTCGACATGCTCAAAACCATGCACCCTTGTGGAATGCCAGGCACCAATATTTCCCAACCGTGATACCTGTGTGAAAAACAGGCACATGATGAGTAATGACAATGCTGCACTCTCTGATGCAGATCAAAAACCCATATACTCCAGGTCATGCATGGCTTTTGCAGGAGCTTCCAGTTCAGCTTTTTTCTCTTTCTGCTTTGTCAGCTGCTCCATGTCTGCACTGTCCTCAAACAGGTCACTAGCAGTCGGTGGCACCATCAAATGCAGCCTATGCTTTTGAATCTCAAATTTGTATTTTCTGTCATTCAAAGGCTCCCCATCGCAGTTAATCTGTAAGTCCTCATCGCAGGCCACCTGCAAGACACGTGTCTGTGTGTTGCATTTGCTGTGTAAGTTTGGCCCAGACATTCACGTATTTCAGACAGACCTTGATGTCCAGTGATCAATGTAGGGGATGCAGTCGTATACTGGTGCTTGACTTTCAGCAGTACCTCTAGCCATGTTACACGCATAGTCTTGATGGACTCTGACAGCTCATCCTCCTTTTTGCCAGTCAGCACCACTTGCATGAGCTCTGGCACCTTCTCTGGCTCAACATTCTGCACATACGTAACGTCTAGGAAGCCGTCATCAATCTTAGCTTCTGGACACATCTTCATGCCACCACCTAAGCACCCAAGCAAGGCTGAATGCAAATCAAAGTCAGCATGCAAAGCTTGTTGCATGCCAAAGTCAGAGTGTAGTCACGTGCATGCATGGCTACAGCAAAAGCTGCATTCAGAAAGGTCTTATACAGAGATAGCGCATGTCATTGCATAGATGATCTCAAGCAACAAGTGTCTCACTGAAGCTACAGCCAAAGCCACAGCTAGAACTGCCTCTATCAGATGGTGCAATCAGCACCCATTGCGTAAGTGTGCAGCCTTTGCTGGCTGACCTGATGCAGATCTACGGTGTATTTGGAAGCTTTCATCAGTGATGCACTCATGTTGGTGTCAAAAAGGGCATGTTCTGGTCAGCATCAACCCACCTGCTTGCTGAGCGTTCCCAACACCTAAGATCAGCAGATCTCCTTCCCACTCCTCAATCTCGCCTTTGGCATCAACACCTTGACGCTGCCATTCAGCTGAGCTGTCATGATGTGTGTTAGGAGCTCTTGCTCTGGCACGCTTGCTCGCTAACTCATTTGCATGGGTCACGCCTGTGAACAAAATATTATATAGCAACCATGATACTTGTCCATCTTTGTGCGCACATGCATGACCGCGTATAAACCTGCACTGCGTTTGCTACAAAGCCATTTTGTGTATGATTTGACTCCACTGCCTATGCGTTCAGCTGCTGTTGTGCAATCCACACAGCATCAGCAGAGGCACGTGGTTTCCTGGGCAGAGCACACCAGGGCGACCCAAAAATCGACTGCAGTCAACTGTTCTGTAACTGACTGCAGTACAGCCTGATGTCAATTCAGGCAGGGCATGCATGCTCACAAGACTGTGCTAAGTATACTGTATACATTATTGCAAAGCGTGATGATAGTAATGCAGCATCACGTACCATCAACGTAATTGAATATGTAAGTCACTGTGGACTGCGTAGAGATTACTGGCGTTTAATGATGAAAGGCAGAGTAAACCACAAAGTGTATGTAAGGGTGATGATCCTGGCAGCAGACCCTGGCGGAAGTACCTGAATTGGCTCACCAGTGATGAGGTAGGCAGCACCCCCTACTTTATCCTTGAGGCCACTGTCTGTCTGCTTGGCTGCTTCTGTGCCAAAGCCTCCAGTGGCCATGTTGAGGAATGACTTCCCATTAGCGCTGGCCACGTCAATGGGCTTACTGATACCTGCGGTGCACATACAATTTACAGGCAGCACTACTGGACGAGGACATTGCTGCGTTGGTGTGACACAACTCTATGACGTCTTGGTAGCTGCTATGTCCGTATCAGAAGCCTACTTGCAGAGCACAGACTTGCACTGCAGATACTGACCCGGTCTGGAGTCCGTTCAATTGTTGCCTAGTTACACTGATGCCTGTTGGACTCGCAGTAGCTGTTGTGCATGGATGCAGAATATTACCACAAGAAGGTCAGCAATGTGGTGACATTCACCTTTGACTCCAGTCTGCATGGCTTGAACAAGATTGTCATCGCGTATAGTAAGGGAGGTGGCAAAGTCATTGGCTGTCCCTAAAGGAATGAGAGCTAAGCGGGTTGCTGAGGGGGCATCTTGCTTCATCAGCTCATTTGCTACCTGATTGATGGTCCCGTCCCCACCCGCAGCCATAAGAATGTCATAGTCTGCATCACACAGACACATGGGTATGCAGATCGTATATTTCAACATGGTGAGGTCTATGTTTGCTCAATGTGAATGCTACCATGCTGAACATGAACCTCAGGATAAACAACAGGCATATGTGTGTAGGTTGCAACGCAGCTCAGAGAAATCACGAGACCTACTGTCAAAGCTGGACACGAATTTCTGGACGCCACTGGCCATGTCTTCCTCACTGCCTGTCTTGATTAGTTCAACTTTGTGGCCATCATCTGTAAGCCACTTGTAGGCTTCCTGAAACTTTTCATCTTCAGCCTTTTTGCCATGAGCCAGCAATAAAACCCGTTTCTTGCTCATAGTTGAGCTTTGCTCAGCCCGACATAGTGTACCCCGTGTGTGCCCTACATAAAGCCTTGTCTCGCGTTGACCAGGTACAGTCTGGATTGCATCTCAGTATAGAAGAGCGCCAAAAGCACCATCGAAAACAAGCATAGTGCAACACAATTGCTTGAAGTACAGGCTGGTGTGACCGAAATATGAGACAACGGGCTGTTGGATTAGTTGCCTTACCACGAGAACGTGCACTCTGTCGAGCAACGAAGCCCTGCTCAAGCCAACGCAAGCGGAAACGCAGCGCAGGGCAGTTGGTGGCTACTGATGGTCGCAGTGCTTGCATCGTCTCATGCGCTGCGTGATGCACTGTTTGACTCAGCCTGTTGGGTGGTACGTACTCAAGTCAACTGTGCGTGGGAATCTGTCCGAGCATTGCTGAGCAGCTGCGCAGTCCGAACTTTCGCACAACAGACTGAGACACCAGAAAGTTTGAATTTGAGGTTGCCCGCAGACGTTGTCAAGCATGAGACCAGAACTGCTCAGTACACGATGAATCCACAAACTTTATGCATGGACAGTGTAAGGTGCACAGTATAAATGAGCTGTTTACCCAGCATAAAGCATTCAACTTCAAGTGCAGGGCAGAGAGATTGTATACTTGACTCATATTTGAGCCTCATCAGTATCAAGTTGTATCCCAAGATACTCACGTGGTAGCACAATTTGCAGCAAGCGGCAAAAAAGCAAGCACATGGTCTTCTCAGAACTCTGTATGTTCAATGTACAGGTTAAGGGCA
Organism: Trebouxia gelatinosa; assembly: GCA_000818905.1. NCBI lineage: Eukaryota > Viridiplantae > Chlorophyta > Trebouxiophyceae > Trebouxiales > Trebouxiaceae > Trebouxia > Trebouxia gelatinosa. The sequence goes on from KN805360.1 coordinate 3,462, forward strand.
GTCGCCCTTCATGGAAGGGCTATGGGATACAGTCTAGCATCAAGACCACGATCTGTGCCTGCATGACTGACTACTACGTGCCTTCAGCAGCACAATTTACCGTAACAAAGCCAAGCATGAACTCATGTTTCATCTGTGCATCTGCCTCTTGTCGCATGCCTGGCACCATCTGCAACATGCAGGCTTTTGCCTCCTGCATTGCACAATACTGCTCAGCATAAGCCATTTTGGCAAGCCAGAGCCTGCTGCACATGCCCTAGCACCAGTAGGCAGGGCAGCAGCACCACATGTGCTGATGTGCAGCACAAGCTCAATGCAGCAGGTAAGTGGTGCATGCAGTACATCTGACAACATGCTTATCTGAAACTCAGCCTTACCAAACTCTGCCGGTGCGCCAAGCTACGTGTATGCTGTCCAGCGACGTGCCCATGTGGAGTGTCACTCTTCAGCAGGATGAGTGCGATTGATAAAGGTCACAGACCACAGACAGCACTTGAAGATGCCACATAATCACGCTCACATATCAGCCCTTACCTCAGACAGCATGTTGAAGGCAAAGCGTGTAGTGGACCTAGGAGCAGTCAGCCACAGGCAAGCCTCACCATCATCAACCACAGTGCACAGGGCATTTCGCTCAGCCCTGCAAAGTTCAAGGCTACTGATGACCACACAGCTCATACACAGCGCTAAATGATGAATGCTTCCAAGGGCACAAGTTGATCTTGAAGGCAGTGAGCATTTGTCCAGCCAGAAGAGGAAACCTGTTAGAGTGACATTGAGATAACCTGCTTTTAATATTGGCACAATGTATGTTCTGACAAAGCCAGGGGTGACTGAGTATCTACACTACTTCAATGTGACGGGAAGGCTGTCACTTGTTGTCAAGCAGTGAGCAGACAGATGGTCTCACCTCAGCAGCGTAACCAGCCTCGTCCACTGTAGCTGTGCTTGCAGTGCTGCATGGCCTGTGCCCGGCACAACTCTGGGTGGCTGTGTGAACAATAACAGCTTGCCATCCCAGCATGCTCTGGTATTGAACCCCGCTTTCTGCCAGTTTTGGCTGTTCAAGGCCTCACTGGACATCAGTCTGCTGACTTGTAGCCTTGGTGTCAAGACTGAACTGGAAGACAGGCCTGCAGACAAATTACTGCTTGTGCTTTCCTCATGGGGGCCAATTGGCAAGCAATGCACTCTCGCTGAAAAGACACTGACAGCTTGTCCTGGATCACTGATGCTAGATGTGCAGAGCTGAGCATGAGCGGCTACTTTTGCATGACAGTGCAAACAACAGCCTGTTTACATTGGCGATTGGTGAAAGACATGGCATATGCAAGGAAGTTTGATGTGCCTGTGTTTCTTGTGGGGCAATGCACTCAGGACGTCATGCATGGCAGTGCTGCTTTCCAAGCAGGTGTGCAACTACATGCCACTGTATGACAAGTCCTATCACAAAGTAACTAAGTGACAAGGCACATGACGGCGCAACAGATCAAATCACCTGTGCCCTTCAGTCTTGAACAGACACAAATGTCAGGAAAGTGGGGCTTGCACTACCACTCATACCTGACTTCTGCCAGTTTAAGCCGGGACGGTGTGTGTCCCAGCTATGTACCATCAATTGCAGCGACCCTTGCACAGGACTGCCACAACCCCAGGAATAGGACAAGCAAACATCAAGCCGCTGTGGTACATAGCCTGCTGGACCAGCCATGCTCTGCCCATGCTGACTGCTAACAGAGGGAGGTGTAAAGGCAGTCAAAAAGGAGATAGTCCCACGACTACTGTCTGCGGCTGATGTGCAACCCTGGCTCTGAGGTGGTGAGCTGAGGTCAATCACCTCCACACCCAGTCTGCTAGGCTGAGGTGGGTCTGAGCACCGCCTTGAGCTGACAACAGTCTTTTGTACTGGTGGAGCTAAGCATGGTGCGGCTGTGGGATGCTGCAATGCAGAGGGCGAGGACATGCCTGTCACTATCGATCCAGGTGACCCATACAAGTCAATGGGTGGAGCATCCAGAGTGGCTTCCTGCTGCACGCTGGCATGCCTTGCCTCTGGTGTCTGTTGAGGACTGGCAGAGCTGCAAGGGCTCAGCTGAGAAGTGGGCCTCCTGCCAGCCAAAGCTTGCAAGTCTGCAAGTTGTCTGGAACCCACAGGACTGGCAGATAGCACTGCAACTCCTGAAGGGCTGGCAGGAGTATCTGATGCCTGCATTTGGTGTGAAGTAGGGGCGTCGGCAGCTTGAGGTCCTGCAGCAGAGGCTGGTCCTGCTGAGCTGTGAGGCGCACTGAGCATGCAAGCCTGCTTGGAATGAGATGGGCTCTCAGCAGGAGTTGTAGCTAGCCTGGACGCTGAGGCAGTGTCGAGTGGCTCTGGGAAATTGTCATGCGTACATGAACACGTGTTCACTGGAGGTGCATCTGTAGAGCTGCTAGGTGAGGCGACTGGCCTCCAAGCTGAGGACGGAGGTCTGGACTTGCTGAGCTCTGCAAATGGGCTCACCCATGGCTTTGGGGCTGAGGAGCTTTGCCGGGCAGCAGTAGGGCTGTTGACTAGCCTTGGATCAATAGGGATGCTGGTTGACACAGCACGAGTAGCTTGTTGGCTCTGTGAAGCAGCATGTGCACCCTTTGTGAGGTTGTCAGGTGATGTTTTCTGTATTTGCAGGGGACTATGATTGTCCGGCACTCCACCAAGCTTGTATTCATGCGACATGTTCAGGCACATTTATGTCTTACATTTTGCCCATTGTAATAGATGGCCTGTGTGATACGCCTACAGAGCAAGAGCAAGTAGCTGTGTGTCGTCGGAGCTGTGCAGCGCAGTCATGCAGCAAGATTGAGCATTGCTTCCAGCAACATGCACAAGCATACTAGCAAATGACAACGCATGATCGGTAAGCTGTGAATGGTCTGTTGTAAGCTCTGCTGCTTATGAGCACTTGCACATGGTGGTGTGACAGAGTGAAATTGCTGGGCAGTTCAAGACAACAAGGATAGGCAATGTGGCAGACCTCAGTAGCTGCAGCATCAAGGCTCCTGCTCTGTGCAGCTGTTACATGCTTTTGCTTGTGATCAACATCTCCCTTCTGCTGGGCAGCAGCTGGGGGCTGGACCGCAGGCAGGAACACACTGCTCAAGCCACCAATCTTGCGCTTGCCAGAAGCAGTGCGTATGACTGGCTGTACTGCCTTCTCTGCATCAACATCCTGACCTGATGGGTCTGCTGACACTGTCAGGCATTTGTTTCCTGCTGACTGCTCTGTGCCTGACTCTAGACTGAGGCCTGAACCAGCTTTTGACAGCTTGGCAACCCTGGCTGAGACGGCTGCCAGAGACTTGGCTTTAGCAGTTGCTTCAACAGCCTTCAGGTCTTTGCTGCCTACTGATGCTGACGGGGAGATGCCCACTGATCCAGCAGCTGATCTGCGCTGTGCTCTTGCTGCTGCAGCCTTCTTGTTGTGGGTAACATGGCCACTCTTGGCCTTTGTAGCCTCTGAGGCGTCTGGTGAGACACATGAAGCCTGAGCTTTGGAGAAATCTGCAGCGGTCAAGCCAGCTGCATGACTTGAAGCATGCTGTGGCGCTGCGTCAGCCTGGTTTTGTTTGCTGCGTGCTGAAGATACAGCTGGGCCTGCCTTAGCCACAGAGCTGATCTGGCGGGCACCCAACAGCTGGCTTGCAGTCTGAGGCTTAGTTGGGGGCTCACGTACTGGTGAAAACTTTGGTGATGCAATCTTGCGCAAGCGCTTCCGGTGAGGCACATCTTGCAGCACTTGCTCAGGGGCTTGATCTGCAGCTCGCTTCAGTGGGCTGCCGGCTGTTCCACTGCTGTTAGGCACATCTATGTACGGCACACAAAGCACAAAGTCAGATACAACTCGCATTACATGCAGAAGAGACCGCACAGTGCACTAACGTAGACTTTGGTCTTGGTGTTGACACCAGCAGCATGCAAATGCACACCAGCTCTGCCGTTTACACATCAAACAGCTGTTTGCACAACATTTGATGTTGTCTTTGTTCGCCTTTGTTTCCCCTTTGCTGAAGGCATATTCATGAAAAGCTAGGCAATTGTATGCACAATTGCGTAGGCAATAGACTACATGCACAAAGCAGCACATGGCTCACCTCTTTCTGTCAGCCCTTCCGGCTGAAGTGCAACAGCCTGGAGGCTGAGTCTGTTCCGCTTTGTAGCAGACCTTGGCAACAGGGTACGCCTCACCACTCCTGCAGCTGAAAGGCTTCCAGCTGCTGAAGCAGCCACCCCGGGTACCCTGTGTTGCTTTGTCTTGCCACTGGAGGCACTCGTTTGCCTGTGTTGACCAGCTGCTACAGATGACAGTGTTGACTGCAGTCCTGACTGGTGTGCGTCTGTATGAGTAAGGGCAAGCTTGCGCTTTGCAGCTGTTGTTGGTGTAGGCTTTGAGTGCGACTGCTTTGCAGCTGGCATTGCAGCATCAGCAGGTGCTATTTGCTGGCCGATTGCTTTGAGACTTGGCAGTGTTCCCTCTGGTACAAGCGCTGGCTGTTCTGCATCAGGATGCTTGGCAGCTGCAGCAGGTGCAGGCAGTGATTGTTGCCGCTCTGTAGGAATGTCTGTGGCTGCAGCTGGTACGGAGTGCAGCTGCTGTTCTTGGTGTGTCTTTGGGGCTGGCAGCAGCTTGAGTTTGTCCTGCTTCTGTTTGCGGCAAGCTTGGCAGACTGAGCCTTGCCGATGGTCCTGCACCCAAAGGAAAAGCACATCACAGGCTGACATTGAGGAAGAGGGGAAGGTGAGGCCGGATCTGAAATGCGAAATGTCAAGCAACATGTCAAGTCTGTTGCCACGTGATGCACCATGCAGTGCTGTCCTGTGTGGTCACATAGTACGTCATTACCCTACTCAGCTTGAGCATCCTCTTGATGCAAAATTGCTGCATGAATGCCAGAGCCAGGTGACCTGACTGCACGTGCTTGCATCTTGCTGTTGCAGTCGAAAGCTAAATTTGGTGAGGTACTGACGCCAGCACAGAGCGTGTGACGGCTTACATGCTTGCCCTTGGCTTTTGCAGCCCGGACACGTTTCTTTAGTCTGGTGCATGTTGCCCTGGAAGGCTTTGCTGGGGAAGGGGGTATTGCAAGCTGAGGCTTTACCAGGGCAAGAGGTGCTGCCAGCTGAGGCGTTGCAGGGGTTGGCGGTGCAAACTGGGCACTTGTCTCAGAAACACATGAGCCCACCTGGTTGTGTTTACATGGTGATGGTGTTGCTAGCTGTGGGTCTGGTTGCGTAGGCTGGGAAGGCACCTGAATGTGTGCTTGGGGAGCAGGTGGCTGCAGCCCTGGGGTGTTGATGTACCCAACCTCAGCATCTTGCGATACACCTGGGTCTGAGCCACGGTGTGATTGCCGGCCATTGACTTGTGCGTGCTCATTGACAGCAGCAGTGACACCAGCCTTTTGCAACCCCTCATCATCAGCCTGCAAACCCTCATTATCAGCCTGTGTTGCTTTGACAGCATCTGTTGCGGACCTCCTGGCAGACAGGCTGTCAGCAGCATCGGCAGCTGGTGGTGTGGGATCAGGCTGAGACAGTGCAGCTGTCAGCCCAGCAGATTTTGGGGAGCGGCGGTGCCTGCAGTGGACAGGCGACAGCTGCTTGCTCTGCAGCTTATCGCCCTTTGCTGCTGGCAATCTGGAGATATTCTGATGCCCAGCTGACATGGCGTGCGGTGGTGAGGTCCCTGCCAGGTTGACCTTACTGGGTGCAGCTGCTGCTGCTTTTGATACTGCTTCTGTGGCTGCTCCAGTTGCTGCCACAATAGCGTGTGTTGTTTCTGTGCGTTGAGCTTCTGTTGTGTCAGCAGCCACAGTGCTCGCTGATGGAGGTGCAATCACAATGGGTTTGTCAGGGCTGGCATGTGACAGTACGCTGTCTGACTGTGTGCCATCTGTTTGGGTCTCATCTGACTGGGAGTCTTTGCCAAAGCAATGCTCCAGCAGAGCCTTGACTCTGCGATTATCTGCAGGCTGCCTGGTAGCTTTGCGTGCTTTCTTCCTGCATCTTTTGGTACCTTTGAGGTGTTGGCTAGGATCTAGTTGAACATGTTTGGTTTCAACACACTCAGCCAAAGCACTGTTACTTGCTGCAGAAGCCTGGAGGCTTCTGAAGGTGGCAACTCCTGGTTTGGCTGCACCGTCTCCCAGAGAAGCACCAGCTCTTGACTGTACAAGCTTGCTTCCTTTCCCAGCAAGCTTGCCCATGTTTTGCTGTGGAGCAAAACGGCTGAGCTTGGCAGGAACAGTAGGTGCTGACACAGCCTCTTGGACATGGTGAGAGGCGTCACTGAGGTGCTGATACAACTCTGTAGTTGCATGCTGAGCACTGTCAGCTAGCTGTGACATGTTGGACAGCTGTGGTCCAGGCAGTTCTGATGGCAGCTGACCTGTAGCAGTCTGCGGTTCTGTGGGTGCAATGCTGAGAGGGGTGCACATAGCCCACTTGGTTTCAGCAGCCTCTAGTGCTGCCTTGTTAGCATCAGCATGAGACAGCGCTTGCAATGCAGCATCGCCCTGCTCAGCCAGAAAGGCTGCTTTTGTTACCTGCAGTCAGCCAGATGCTGCAGAGTACCTCCCAGTGCACAGAGTGTTTCAGCAATGATTGACACCTCAGCTTTTACAAGGTGTTATGACACAGCAAAAGTGTGTGTTCTGTGTGCACAGCAACTGCATGCAGACTGCTGCTGGCTGAACGTGTACATGCAAGGTTTGCCAGGCTGATAGGGTTACTGTACAGACTGCTGCAATGGCTGCTACTATGGCTGTTAAAAATACCATGGCTGCCAAAAGGACTATGGCTGCCGCAAAGATTGGCATCTAAAAAGGCAACAAATCCAGGCAGTATACCTCTTCTTGAGCTTGCCAGTCCGCGTCAATGTAGCTAGCAAGGTTATCAAATGACCTGCACCAAATTGCTGATACCTTCAGTCTGTGCTGTGCCTGTGCATGACTACAAGTTGCTTGCATGGGAACGGAGCAAAATGCGTTGTGCAATAGCAACGTCAAGCTAGCACCATTTGTAGCCATGAGCAAAGCTTTGCAGGGTTACGCGCTGATGCTGGTATGCACAACCACAGCATGAGAATGTATGGGACTCACCTGCTGAGCATCTTGTGCTTGAATTGCTGCAGCTGGTTATGCAAATCAGCCTTCACACGGCTATGTAGCCTGGGCTGCTGCAGCTGCCTATGCAAAGCATAAAACTCTTTGCACAGCTCCATGCGCGCAGCAGCATTCGCAGCTGTCACCTGCAACAACAAATGGATAAGTTTTGCAAAGCGTACACATGGCAAGAGGCACTACTGTTATACAGCATAGTGAAGCATTGGCAGGCTGGTTCGATGATGACTCTGCCTGATAGCAACAAGCAACAGGCAGCATGGTGCACTGGCCCTGCAGAAATGTAGAACTGTGGTGTGCTTCGCAACTCGCAAGTCACAAAGAGCACTACATGAGCGCAGGCAGCACGAGTTTGATGCACAATGAGATGCTGGCACACCGATATGTCATACACAACCACAGTATTTGCACACTCTAGATATAAGCACTTGCCTCATCTTGTAGGAGGCGCTGTCTGACACCAATCAGGATTGCAACCTGCTCAAGCTTGATCAAGAAAGGGTCACAAGATTCACTGTCACTCAGATCCTCAATCTTGACCACTTCGTCCAGCTGAATGTACACAATGCTGTCAGCTTGTTGAGCTCACTTGCTGCTGACACTTTGCATTGATGCTCTGTCATGCAGCATACAATAGCATGTTGTGTTAGCAGTAGACTGCACCGCACGGGATGAGTGATGGTACAGTCCACACCCTGTCTGTATTATACACACTTCAGCACATGAGTTCCACCAGCATCACAACAGACGTATACATGATCTGGACAGCATACTCTTGCTTGTTGTGAAAGAATGGGGTGTCAGATGAGCAGGACCGCGTCTGGTAAAGATGTGCGCACATGACTGTGCACACGTCCTACCTCTGTTACCAGCAATGGCTCGCAGTCACTACTAGTGTGGCATGCTTTGATCTGCCTGAGGTGGTGTTTGCACACAGGAGAGCCAGACATAGCAGCTGAGGCAGATGCTCTGACAAGTACATAACCCCCGACCAGCATGATGCCACCGCTGTTGATGCCATCTTGCTGTTCCACATAGTCTGCAGACACATGCATGTACGTTTGGGTTGAAAGGCGTAGAGGCCTTCCTGAAATGACATCATCTAGTTGTTGCACACATAGCAGGTATGCCTGCTCACAGTAAGCAGAAGAGGTTGAGGGGAGGTCCTGCGGGAGGGGGAGGGGAGGAGGGG
>KN805360.1:118458-160204 GCA_000818905.1 Trebouxia gelatinosa
GGTGGGGCACTTGAACTCACCATGCTAAGCAATGCAGGTACAGATGACTGATCAGGCACTTTATGACAGCCTTTGCATGAGCACTTGTGGCTGCAGACAGCACATGAAATTAAAAGCACCAGTGCAGCTATTATACAGCCAACTTGGTGTGTGGAGGGGTTGCCAGGGCATAGTTCAACCAATATTTTTACACTCTGTCATCATGTGCCAACCCCCTAAATGTATTCTGGGCTAGAATTTGTAAGGACAGCACGCACCTATATGGCGGTACTCTTGATCTGGGTTGTCCCAGCTGCCTTGTCCATTCCATTCACCACGCCGCATTTCTGCAACCTAGCAAAGGGATGCATTGCATATGAGTGAATGCATGGTTGCTCAAAGTCTATTTCTGGTCCCACTTGCCGTGCTCTGCTAAAGTGCATATGCACCAATGCGGTGGGTTGGATTGGGATTGGGCGCTATCCACAGCATGGCACATTGGCACTTTCTGTGGGCTGCACAGCGGCTGCACATTGTACTAGAATCTAGCACATCTGTACAGGCTTTTCAAGCTTGGACATTGCTGTGCTTTTGCTGTGCAGCATGCTTGATTGGGGGCTGTTGCTGTCTCTAGACGCAACTTTCAGGACTACAGCAACCTGCCTCATGGCTGTGCATACATGTTCATGAGCAATGCTGGTATCAAGGCACTGCATGGCTAACTAAACCAGCTGTAACACTGGGCTTTGAAGGTGGTACGCACCATGAAGGCATCTGCAGTTGCCATTCACTGCAAGCAATCTTATGGCTATGTTTGAGATCCAGAAGCGTAATGGTCTGTTTGTGGTATGATTGTTGCAACGTATCTTGCAAAATGTCTCTAGTTTAGCTCAAACAGCATGTATGGTAGAAGACATTCCTCAATATCAAGGAGCATACCTGAGCAACAAAGCTCCATTCATTTGCGGGCACATTTGCATCTCCAGTGACTTTGCAGCCTACTAGACGTGGCCGGGGACGGCGCTCTGGAGAGCTGGACTGGGACACAGGAGCTCCATTGTGACTCTGCAGTGACTCATCAAACCACACATGCAGGATCTCATGGCCATGGCTGCCATAGCAGGCTGTCCACAGTCCCTGCATTCCACATACAACTTAGCAATGATTGCATCAGCCACCACAGTAGCTGTGACCTACACCACTTCACATGCAGCCTGCCACAAACAAACTGAATATCATGTTAGTCTGTCATGTTGATATAATGTAATGATATAAGTTGATATGATGGCTCATACGGGTGAGGCTCTACTTGTTTGGAGCTGCATTGCTGGAGTACTGCAGCTATGTCACTGTAACATGGATCTAATTTCAGTCGAGCACAAAGGCTTGCGGCCTGTCAGTTGCAATTTGCTCTTTACAAGGTGCAGCATCAGTGGCTTTGGTCTCTTTTTGTGACATGTTTCTGCAAGATCGCCCGCTGAGGCAATCTCAAAACACACTGAAAGCACACACTTTAGCATGATAGGATGCCTGACTTAACAGCTGTAACTTGCATTCTTGAACTGACTATAGCCTTGATTGATTAGCCATGCAAGGCATCCCGTGCAACAGCGTGCTCAGCCACAGCATAGACCCAGGGCACACTCCCTGCATATGCAGTCTCTGCCACTGCACCTATCGACCATGCATAAATTGCCAGTCAAAAGATGCAGTTAGGTGTAAGTCTGTGCCAGTACTGCTTTGCCCCTCATGCAGCTTGATTGTGCATCTGTTTCACTGACTTATCCAGATACATGCTGTTGTGCGCTTACTGGCAGTCGCTTCAGTGCTTGAGCAGGGGTGAACCCCTCAGGAAGTTCACTGAGGGGGGAACTGGGTTGGGGCAGGGCTGTGAAGGGGGGCAGGGGCAGAATGCGGCGCAGGCGCAGCTGAGGGAGGCGCTGAGTGTTTAGGCTTGGATGAGGCTCCGCCGTCCAGTCAGAAAACAGAGGGTTCCAATACAGGCCATGTACAATGGAGGTTTGAGTCAGCTCCCCAGCTTGCAATGGCCTCTTGCCGCCTTTTCCATCATGCCTGCAAGGAAATGGAGCTAATCAGGTGTACGATGAAGCATGGTCGTGCTGCGCAGGCCGCAGCTGTGAAGGCCGCGCATGCGTCGTGGCTGCATCACAGCCAGGCTAGCTTGGAATATCTGACCGCACGACTGTGCCGCCCTGCTGTGGCATAGTCATGCCGGCCAGTGGGTCAGGTGAAGGAACCCTGCTAGCGCCTATGCAGGACCTGCCATGTGTGTCAGTGTGCACACAAGGGGCATCACTGTCACCCAACTTGTGTGGCGTGGTGTTTGCTGTGCCAGGACCGCTTAAGTTTTGTGTGGACCACACCTAGATAAGCCATTGCAATTGTGCAACATGTATTTACGCTGGCATTTGTGGTGATGTTGCATCACTTTGCTCAAAATGTGCATTTCGTACCTCGGCGTGCTGTGGCCTCATAGGCACAAGCTCTGTTTAGTCACAGATAAGTTCAGGCAAACAATGTTCAGGAGAGATCAGCATAATGCCACTTGAACAGCTGAATGTCATCGCATAGGAGGTACCTGCATATACAGCATGTACAGCAGAAAGATGTAAGCAACAGAAAAAACTCACCATACAGCCAAGGGCGCAGTGCTATTGGAATCCTGTCTCTGTATGGGATGCAAAGGCAGTGTCAGCACTAAGGTGCCTGCATTGCTGTTGATGCCAAGTCCTCCGATGGGGAAGCTCACATGCTCCCCATCCCTCATACCGACGTACATTTCAACCTGCGTAGCAATGCAAGCATTTGTATTCTGGCCATCGTGGTTGCTGTCAGACTCAGGCACACAGCACCACAGGCTAAAGTGCCTGCTTGTGGTTGCAGCATGTTGCCGAACGCGAACTTGAGTGGTAAGTAGGACAAGCAGAATGGAGTAAAGCTCACCGGTCGAGTATCCAGTGCAACCATACAGTATGTCCCTGTTTTTCTTCCCACGTGATCCAGGTTGATGATCTGAAGCACTGAGCCTTGTAAGTATATCCACACAAGCGCACCATGTGGCCTCTGAGTGTCAATTCTGTAGTAAAGTCCTTCAGGCCAGCCTCCCAATGACTTCAAGGTCTGCAAGTACAGGTGTGTGTGTGCAACAGTTTGCTTGTCAGGCTCTACTGCAAGCTGCCAAAGCAATCTGTTTGTCAGGCTCTACTAAAAGCTCCCAAGAAAGGACAAAAATCCAGCAAAAGACTTGTTGTAGCTAGAATCACTCCTACCTGATACAGATCCCGGTAAGACTTGCGCTTGAGCTGCTCACGCAGCTTGCATGGGTGCACTGTGGCGAGACTGCTGTGCCTCCCATGTTGCTGGAACCAGTTCTTGCACTGTCTCTCCCAATTGTCGTCCTGTTGCACGCGTAAGCGAAATTGACAAACTCGGGGCTGCACATCGACAGTGTCGAGGGAAGCCGACAGGTTAGGAACACATTTACCTCCAAGGCGAAAGTTCTAAGCTTGCGCGACACAAAACAAAGTCTTGTCAAGTCTGTGAACGACAGGTGTTGCGCAACCACAAGCATAGCATCGAACGGAATATCGGTGATGGTGAACATGCTCCAATACACGTTCCAACACCGCGACACCAGGATGACTGCAGCGGTCCGTGATGCGCTCACTTGCCGCGATGCAAGACAATCGTCGGTGCAAGCTCGTCAATCACCAGATCCCGGAGCTCATAGTATTCACCGATACCACTTGCAGAAAGTCATTAGTCATACTTGCGAAGCTGATCATCCTACTGCCTCATGTTTGGGCCTGCTCCTCTTGCCGACAGCTCAACGCCATGCCGTTCACAGCTGAGGCAACTTGCAACAAGCAGCGCGAGAGGTGTTGGCGTACGGGACTTGTGAATTCCCCACTGCATGACCGCATGTGCACTTGTATTTGATCTGCAGGATTGTGTTGTTGTACTACTAGTACATCCATGTCCTATATGAACTCAGACCATCCCTTACACATTTAGTCTATTTGCCAGCGTCTGCGCAATGCCGAAGACAGTCAGGCTGGCACGAAGGTGTTGCTGGTCCACTCAACTTCAGCATGGTTTGAGCTAGGGGCCTCGCCATGCAGACGACCAAGCGAATCGCCCTGTGATCGAAAACCAGATTCTGTGCACCAATATCGGATAACGGAAATACGAAAACAAGATCCAGTACCGGCTAAAGTACTGTGCCACACCGAATTTCCACTGAAGCCTTGCTATGCAGCTCGAGTAGGTTGTGACGATAAGGAGTGTATCCTGCCGCAGTGTGTATTTCTTGCATTGTCACGGCGCGGAGTCAGGTGTCGTTGTACCACCAGTGGGTTGCGTGCGCTAGAGAGAGCTGACTTGCCTTGCGTAGACAGGTGAGACGTGATCGGGGTATCCATCGCTCAGTCGCCAGTCTCATACCGTGTCATACATAGCAGATTTAGCTGTGCTGAAGTTCAACTGTCAAACAATGCACCATTAAAGCTTAGCGCATTCAGCGATCATACCAGCAACGCTTTCACACGGATAGTGTCTAGTGTCGACCTTGTGCAGGAGGTTGCTCGGTTCGCGAACCTCATACCTTAATCAAGCTGCTCCAATGCAGGAACCATGACCGGTTTCTCATCTGCGTTGCTCACGCGCAAGAGCTTTCTAAGCGGATCTGCCAAGGTGGGCCGCACCACAAACGGTGGCAGAACCTTTGCCCTGTTTAAGAAGGCCGAGAAGCAAGTCAAGAAGGCAGCAGGCCAAGGAAAGCAGACAGCAAAGAAGGTACACTGCATCAGTGTGTCGTCGAAGCAGATCAAGAATTGCTTATAGACTTCGTCCTACCTGCCAGACTGCAGCCTTGTCATTCACATATCCCTGTCAGATAGGCAGGCAAGCTGTCAACTTCTGCATTTGTCGAGTCTTGTCAGCTGGCTGCAGGCTAGCAAGTCATCCCCCAAGAAGCCTGGCACCCAGCAGATCAAGAAGGCCCAGGCACCAATCAGGAAGAATTTCCCAGCACCCAAGGGCACCAGGTCCACACAAAAGTACGGCAAGCAGGAGCAGCAAGACCAGCTGTGGCTTCCCAACACAGAGAGGCCAGGATGGCTCGATGGCTCCATGCCAGGTCTGTTGCCAACAGCACCAAACTCATGCAAACTATCTCATGCCATTCCACAGCCGTACACTACATTCCTATATGTAATGCTTAACTGCTGACTTGCAGCTTATGTTGTAGGATGTATGCCTGTCTGCCAATTATCGGCTACTATCAACACAGAGGAATCACAGTTGCCCTGATTTGATGCATGACACCCACTAACACAAACAGTGCATTGAGTCAGCAGCCAGGTCACAGGACACACGTGAATGACACTGAGCACCTGTGACCCTGTTTCATGAGCACCTCAGAATATAGAGCTTTTCAGTGTCTGCAGTATGGCCCAAGTCAGTGCTGTCAGCTGAGATAAAGGCATGCTGTTTCAGAACATGCCTTTGAAATTGCTCGGGTGTATCACTCCTGACAAGCAAATAGTAGATGCACAGGGTCATTGCAAGCCTGGTCATGCAGCGCAGCTGATTGCATTGTTACAGCACAGCTAACAGCAGGTCTGCCGATCTCTCCATACCAGTAGCATCCAGAATTAAGTGACTATTCACTGGCTTCCCTGTGGATGACCTGAAGACTATCATTCTGATCATTGCAGGTGACAGAGGCTTTGACCCGCTGGGTCTTGCAAAGCCCCAGGAGTACCTCCAGTTTGGCTCAGACCAGCTGGACCAGAACAAGGCCGTCAACAAGGCTGGACAGCTAGCTGGCAAGTTTACCAACACGGTCAAGTCTGATGCCAACGACAGCCTGGCACCCTATGACGATGTCTTTGGCCTGGAGCGATTCAGGGAAACAGAGCTGATCCACGGCCGATGGGCCATGCTGGCTGCTCTGGGTGTCCTCATTGGAGAGGCCTCCACTGGTGTTTCATGGTCAGTTACTGCTGTTTGTTTGTCTGAGGCCTACTGGTGTTCCAGAGTCAGTTTTGTGCCACTCGTACTGCCTTGACACATGTTACAAGAGCTGCACTGTGCTGCAATGGACTGGCCTCATGCTCATCTGCTTCCTATTCACTAGCCATTGCCTTGTCACCATATTTATCATTCCCAAGTATTCTTGGGTTTACAATTCTTGGATTTGTCTTCCAAAGAAAAACACTCTTTATCAAATTGGAAATTCTTAACAATTTGATGAATAAAGTAAGATACTCTGACAGTTTATCATTATGTATAATAAATGTTCTGTTTTTTTATTTGCTATTTTGGCTGGAATGCGATATCACAAACTCTATAAAGTTGGTAGATACCCAATGGTACAATAACCCAATGGTACAATAACTATACCCAAGAAAACGTGAGACTGTAAGGCAGTCCCATGTCAGCCCCGTCTACTGCCCTGCACCTGCACAACCCAACTGCACCATGTAGGCTGTCAATGTGTTTCCCTTGGCTGCTGGACCTGCAACACGCACTGTATCTGATGTCATGTCCATGCAAGCAAATTTGCTGTCAGCTTTCATGAATGCTGCTGTGTCTGCATGCGTGTTAGCAGCAAAGGGCTGTCAGGGAGCAGGCTAGTGTATCACTTGCTTCAAAGTAGCTGTTAACCAGCAGCAGTACAGGGTATAGCTCATAGCTCCAGGGCATTGCTCCGTGGTAGAAATGAACTGTTTTGCGTGCTTGCACATATCAGCTTGCCTGAACCTGTGTTGTGGTACTGCACCTGCTAGATTTAGAGTCATTACAAAAAGAGCATGGAAACACATTACTTGTAAACCCAGCAGTGCCTGATCATCAAGTTTGTGGGCAGGGTGGATGCTGGCAAGGTGGAGTTGGATGGTGCGCAATATTTGGGCTTCCGCATTCCCCTCTCTATCACGGCTCTGGTCTGGATTGAGGCCATCCTTGTGGGTGGCGCCGAGATCTACCGCAACGGAGAGCGTGACCCAGAAAAGAGGGTGTACCCAGGTCAGCCGCCTGCCCACTCCTCTTCATGTTGCTGTGCCCTTGGTCCATTTCTTCCTGGCCGTCATCCCACAAGTCCTGCAGCAATATGGGCTTCCTGTTTGACAAGGAAGTTCTTGCAGCATGTCATCAATGACAGCAGTTGGATCTGTATGACTTTGCTGTGGCTTCGTCATTGGCGGGCACTTGACTGTATGCACACTCACAGCTGTGCTCTGTTCGGGCTGCACATCAGCAGAAAGCCGTAGTCAAGGTGGTGCATATTGTAAGACTGCAGGACCAGGCCCACCGTCTGGTGCTGCATAGGGGACAGACACTCATGTGTATATGAGATGCTCAAAAGTCAAATATCATGTGCGTTGTTGCTCAGGTGGTGCCTTTGACCCACTTGGTCTGGCCAGCGAAAATGATGCCAAGGCCTTCCGGTTGAAGACTGCTGAGATCAAGCACGGACGTCTTGCCATGGTTGCCTTCCTAGGTGAGCCAGCCACTCTGTTGTGCCCCCTGAGTTGGGAACAATTCGAACTCTGCAGGACATTTTGTGAGAAGGTCGTTTGTGTCTGTTGTCACGACTGCGATGATGCACAGCTCAGGCTCACTGACTTTGACTGTGCATTGTGTCGTCGTAGGTCTGAGCTGTACACATGGACTGTGTCGTACTGAAGTC
Organism: Trebouxia gelatinosa; assembly: GCA_000818905.1. Classification (NCBI taxonomy): domain Eukaryota; kingdom Viridiplantae; phylum Chlorophyta; class Trebouxiophyceae; order Trebouxiales; family Trebouxiaceae; genus Trebouxia; species Trebouxia gelatinosa. The sequence continues at coordinate 126,152 of KN805360.1, forward strand.
ACACTCACTTGCGCTCTTGCAGTGAGCTCAACATGCAAATATCACTTGTGTGCAACACTGAGCTGAAGACTGTGTAATGCCTGCTGCTAGAGTCAGTGTGCATATCATGTCATGTATCCTGACAGTGCACTGCCATGGGCTGCTCAGCTACATGCACTTTCTGGTCAAAAGGCCTGTGATGACCAAAAAGTGTGTGTGGCTGTTGCAAGCCTTGCAAGCCTATTGTAAGCCTTGGCTAACATCTTCTTGTTCTGTAGGGTTTGGAGTACAAGCCCTTGTAACAGGTCAGGGAGCTTTGGGATCTTTGGCGCAGTTCTCCAACACCTTTGGAATTGATGCTGAGGAGATTGTGGAGGCTGTCGAGAAGGCAATATAGTCAAAGCAATATTGACTCGCTCTGCTATAGCAGTTTCACCAGTCAGACGTGAAGTCAGTCAAGTGTTGTGCTACTAGACCACCCCTGCAGCGTTTACACTATACAAGCCCTCCACCCCACAGTTTTGGCAGCATGCTCTCTCCTGAAAGCAGCACTGCATGTGTATCAGCATGGTGACATCACTGAGAAGATCAGAGTTGGTCCTGCTTTCGTTACTGGACCCCACCATCAGTGCTGTGTTTGGTAAAGTTTCGACTTGTATCTAGACGTAGCATGCCCAGCAGGATGTTATGTTTTGCTTGACATTGTTGTCAACCATGATGTAACCATCTTGATACTGCTACTGATCTTACACACCCAATGTTCGTTGACATTGATTTATGCATTGTGGGCATCATTTCAATGTTGTCCTCTACATTTATTGCTGCTGCTCGTGCATGACATGTATACCACATAGCTATAGCAGTCATGTAATACTTGACGAGGCAATTTTGAACCACAGGTCCAGCATCTCTTGATGCTGAAACCTACTGCTGCTGCTACTGATGAGATGTCCATATCAACCTGCCTTTTCAAGCTAAAGCTAGCTTACCTAACGCTCACACAGTGTCTACATAGTCATAGGGTACCCTAAAGCCAATATTTATTCTAGATATACACATCTGAGTCTACCTACAGCATACGGAGCTGAACAACTACATAAGTTGAAACCTACATCAAGCTAGCCTAGATGTACAGTGGCAACTGAATCAAGCCAAACCAACAGAGGCAATTGGCATCCTGCTGCACAATCTCCCAAACTTCCACTGAGTCTACATGGTCTTGAGAATCAAAGGCATGCCCGTAAGAACGTAAAGAATATGACATGACACCATTGATGACATACCTAGGGCTGGAAGCCGGTTAGCCTCAAATGCAGCATGTCCATGGGCCTATTGTACATCTAGTCTAACCCAAATGTATGTTTATGTCAAAGGCCAGCTTCAATTCCTGTTTGCAAAGACTGCTGTCGACATCGTTATGGCAGTAGTGATAACTGAATAGCTTTATACACAGCAGCAATGCAATGCTGTCCAGCAAGATGCACACCCCTAGGGTGCAACTCAGTGTCCAGACTGTGAGTACCTGTTGGGGCTCAGAACTAGGATAGGACATGCCTAGTAGGTACCTAGCATCGGCTGGCACACCTGTAAATTATTGTTATCATTAAGATGCACAATTTTTGATGATGGACTTTATTGACCCCACAGGCGAAGAACCCCTGTCTCTGTACAGCTGCGACATTATTTACCTGGGCTGGACATGCAGCCAGATGCCATCACGAGGCATGTAAGTGATCAGCGACGAGTGGAGCAACCGGCTGCCATCATGTCTGGTTTTGTCCAGAGAGAAGGTAAATTTTTGTACAAGACGAACCAAGGTGAGTATGCTCTCTTCCATTGCAAACCTGCAGAGCAATGTGCACTGGTGTGCAGTCACAGGTGATACTGCCAGCGCTGTTTCTAAGTACAGTGACAGTGCTGGTCCAACGGGGAGTGGTAAAGACACTGACAGTAACAGCTGTGCCGTCACACTTACATGCAATGGGTTGTATGGTGAACATTGATCCAAGATGCATGATCATTCTGTTGCAATCATGAACATGTAGGTCATGTCTGTCATGCAGCAGGTCCCTTGGCTACTTGCCATGTAGAAGGCAAGGGCAATGACAGTACTGTTGATGCGACACTCACCCAGAACATGTACCACTTTCAGGAAGACACACAGCTCAGCAGCTCTTGCAGTGTTGTGGACTCATACAACAATGATGCAGCAAGCAGCTCCGTGATTCAGTGATCGGACGAAGAACTTCGCCAGTAAGAGTGGAGTTGCTTGTGTGTGGTATGCAATAAGCGAACAGCGCAATGGAACATTCTGAACAGCTGTCAACTTCTTGCTAACTGACAAGCTTGCCACTGCAAGTAGTAGTCATGAAGATGACAGCTAGATGTATTACCATACCTGTAACCAATGCACTTCCTTGGCCCAACACCAAAGGGTATGTAGGCGTAGGGGTGCCTGCTGGCAGGGCCTAGGGGTCCCTTCATAAACCTCTCAGGCTTGAAGGCCTGGGGATCAGGGAAGTGTTGGGGACTGTGGTGCATCCCCAGAACATTGAGGGCTACCTTGGTTCCAGCTGGCAGGCTGTAACCCCCTAAGTCAACTTTGGCTGCAGTCTCGCGGATCTGCAGCACCACTGAATTTGGCGTGCTACAGGTTAGTGAAGGTACCAACATGTGGTGCATGCTGGTGGTGTTTTAGAAGGTGATGAGCTTTGTGCTTTTCTGCAAAGCAAACAGGGCGCAGCCTACACGGACTGGGAGCTTTAAACAGCTGTGCGTATTGTGAGATCATGCTCACTGCCACTGGTGTTCGTATATAACGCAGTGGCACAATTTGTGGTGTTACCCAAGCGCTCAGCAGAAGCTGGTCGCTAGGTGGCATAACAGGATCTCTGGCACCAATCTGATGGCTTTGCTTGGCACCGTACGACCACACAGGTGTAGGAATGCATGCAATGCACATCATGAAAAGCGATGTTGCACCCTTTGCAATCACACAGCATGTGTAAGCTTGAGAACGAACCAGCAAGATCACTTGTGCAAGCTTGTACAAGTCACAATCATCACATCTACAAGTCTGATATCGACAAGCACAGAGCCTGATTGGCCACATGCACACCAACAGGGGACCCACCAGGGCAATGAAGGGGGTGACAGGGGGGTGCAGGCGCATGCCCTCCTGGAAAACAGCTTCTGTGTAAGGGAATGCTGACAGATCATCATAGCTAGGTTCTCTGTTGCATCCAAAGGCATTCACCTCTGACTGCAGCTGCTGCTGCACAGCAGGGTTGCGTGCAATCTCGTACAAGGCATAAGACAGTGCCACAGATGTCGTTTCATAGCCTGCAACAGAACAGGGATAGTATACAGGAAACTGGACATGCATCAAAGGATCTCAGACGATTCAGGGCATAGCATGTACAGGATAGCGCGAGTCAGTGCAGGCAGTGGTTTGCACCTTGCACGACAACACTGATCAATCTACATCGACAAATCTTGACATCTATTGCACTTTTATTTCAAAAATCTACAACCTCCCATAGGTTGTAGATGTGTACATACGTACAGGGATGTCAGGATGTCAAGAATTGTCAGAATGCAGAGCCATGATCAGCACAGGCATGCAAAGAGTAGTGTAGCTGCATTCTGCAGTCTGAACAACCGTGCTTTTGTATACATAAAGCCGCATTTTGTATAGTGCCGGTGATGGGAATCCTGGCACAGGCATGTGCCTCCAGCTGAGCTGCAGATACAATCATGCCTGTCTATAGCCACATCCAGGTGACAGAGCACGGACAGGTCTCAAGCACATATACGATACTACTTGTTGGCAACAACCTCAACAAGCAGAGTGCTGCCCAGAAAGCCACATATGCCATGCGCACATGTATCATGTGCTGACACAGAACATACACAATCTCACAGTGGACATAGGATGGTATGAAAGGGTGAGCTGTGAATGCTTGGTGATGCAGTCATCAAGTAAGATTACCTGCTAGCACAAAGGTGAAGCTCTGGGCGCAGATGTCCAGGTCAGTCAAAGGCTGCCCGCTGTCCTTGCGCCTGGCACTCATGAGGCTGTACAGCAGGCTGTGGCCTTCAGGCACTTCGCCTTTGTACGCTTTGCCTCCCTCCAACTTGCCTCTGCAATGTCACCACACTGAGATCAAGTGTGACATGCTGGAAACAGCCCTGAGTGAAGGCAGGATTGAAGGCACCGCACAACATTGCATGACTGACTGGTCCTCATCAAGGGGCACTGCTGAAAGCATACCATGCAAGGGAGAGCACACTGAAGTTTGGGTACAGTATGTGGATGATAGGCCGTGATCCTATATGGCACTGTGACTTTGAAGTGTACAATATAAGAGACTGCTGCATAGTGTGCTGCACGTTATGCAACCAGGCATGTTGTGTACTTCAAGGTACCACATGTGCCACACAAGACAAGCAGGTGCAGGTGCACCTCTGGTATGGCACTTCAGCAGGGGCTGTCAGCCAGGAGTCCAACTTCCACCAGGGCTGCCCCAGAGTGCCCTGCCCTGCACACCTGGTAGCTGCCTGTTTCAGCTGACACCACAGCACTGGCTGCAAAAGCTCCTGACACTGCTTTGGCAGTAGTGCTTTGACAGCAGCACAGTTGCTTTGCAGCCAGCCCCTTGTGAGATTCTGGCCAGCATCTCTGCTGGGCATGGCTGTTGGCTGATGCTGGGCGTGCTGGGCATGCTGAGCGTGCTGTGCTTCTGGTTTCAGCTCAGCGCTGCGCACTCCCAGCCTCACAGGCTGATCAGCAGCTCGGCCTGTATCAACTGAACCATCACAAGGCTTGTCATGAGTGACTGCAGCAGCTGTGGGCAATGCTGTAGGGGTGCTGACTGGGGAATGCGGTGCACCAGTGTCTGCATGAAGAGGGGCAGCTTTGTATGGTGAGTGTGAGGGCATCTCCTCATCTGCAGTGGAGATGCTACTGCTGCTGCTGCTACTGCTGCTGCTGCTACTGCTGATGCTGGCGCTGGAGGCCTGTCTGGCATTGGCCAACAACGCCTGCATCGGTCAAATATTTTTGACGGCACCCACATCAAGCAGCAGTTCATAGCCATGGCAAGTGTAATCAGCAACACCACACCAGAGCACAAACTCAATGCCACAGGGATACGAAATGGTGAACACATTTGCAAGAGCTATACTTACGAAAAACATACAAATGCAGATTGTATGCATGGGTGTGCGCACCTGTGATGTGCCTATGATGTAGCCCTTGGCCTCCATGACTTCCTGTATGCGCTTGGCACCCAGCCATACAAAGATCCTGTACATTACAGGCCTGCAGCACCAACCCAGCTCTGAGGCTTTCGAGCTGCCGGTTGTGACAGTAGAGGGTGTCCTTACACAACAACATCAGGCATGAGTCAGTCCAGATACGTTGTCATGACCCCAAACCAACAAACGACAACTTGTGCTGTTGCAGTGACTCTGCAATGCGTCCCTATGCAAGATAGTACCATGTGCCCGAGGGACGTCACTCGCTGACATGCCTCACAGACTAGGGCTGATCAATGTACATGCATCAGTACATCATGTCCTGTGCTGCAGCTTCGGGGGGGCTGTTGTATGTATTAACGTGATACGCCATGCAAGCAAGGTGTGAAACAATACCAAAACCATCATTATGCTTGCCCTGTTCACAAGTCCTCAAGACAGTGTGCCTGCCTGGAGGTGCAACATGTGCCTTTGCCACTGGTCACATCTGGCATAAAAGCAATTGTATGCATGTGATGGAAGCTGGTGCCTGATATAGGTGTGAGACAAAGTGACACACAGAATGCGGCCGAGAGTCCAAAGTGAGTTCTGGCTTGAGTGCATGATGTCAATCTTGATGTCCACATTTTAGATGATGTGTGAACTGGAGGCAGTCAACAAGGTTTACACAGCTGACAATGGTACCCTTTGCTGCAGACATCAAGAACAGTTGTCACAGCAGGAATGCAGATGCTATGCAGATTGCACTAGTCAGCTGCATACCATTCACATGCTTTACTTCAGAAAAGAAAAAACTGTAATCCAATGAGAGCCATTACCCCAGAAACATGATGTGCATCAGTTGTGCAGGCAAACAGCAGGGTAGACTGTCAGGCATGTGCACAGCACATACATGCGCAGAGGTTTGCTCACAGGCACCAAATCCCATCGCAGTGCATGAGAGCTTACACAATGAGCGGGAACGCAAACATGAGGAAGCGCATTGCAGCAAAGCCGCTGCCGTTTGGGGGCTGGAACAGGCTCTGAGCATGTTGCACAATGGGACTTCTGCTGTCTTGATGTGCCACAAAGTCTACCCTGCAACACAGGCAGTAGCTTAACACCAGGTTACATCAATCTCAATGCACATCTGATTAAGGCTTAGCATGTCCACCAGTGATGAACTGCTGTTTATGTGGTGGTGCAGGAATCTGAATCATGCACATTGCAATTTGGTGAGTGTGATATGTGGTAAGATTCTTCAAGACCACACTGCAGCAATTGGCAGTGCATCATCACCGGGCCAGAGACGAGCCAGTGGATTTGATGCTAGCTTCACATGAGCTTTTACAACACCTGCTCTCATGCAACAAATGCACAACAATCGCTGAGGCAAGTGCGCACCACTGTCTGGCCATGCTCAGCAGCAGAACAGCAAGTACAAAGCAGCTGCTGTAGATTGTGCCAGTTGTATGGTGTGTGTACCCTCATGCAGACTACACACCACCAGCATGCACATGAAAAGGTGTTTGCACCACGACATGCAGTGTTTAACATTTAGACGGCAGCACAGCCACCACAGGACAGTGTTTGGCTTGTCTATTCTGCAGTGCATTGCGAGTGATTGGTACAGGCAGTACCCAAAAGCTGCGCCACCTATGACCTCCATGGTGAGGCCTGCAAGCAGGTTGTTCATCTGCACTGCCTGGCCTGCCGGGGCGGCTGCCAGCCGCTGCTGCAAGTGCGTGGCAGCCTGGTTCATCAGGGGTGCGTGGGCCCTCAGCATCTTGGAGTGGAACAATGGCTCACAGGTTGCCCTGATGCCCGCCCAAAACTTGTCCCTGCACGATGTGTAACGCCGTTGAACGTCTGTTCAGCATGTTGATATGCAAACCTGCCACAGTGCAGTAGCAGTGGTGCAAGGGCATTCCATGTTGCTGAGCATGTTGCTGGCCTCTGTTGTGCGTTTGAGGCTGAGTAGTGAGCAATGACAGGTATGATGACAGTAACAGGTAATGACCAATGTCTTTGACATAATGTTGAGAGTGTGTGCAAAATCCATGGTGGCTGTCATGTAAAAGGGCAATGATGCTGACGGTCTGTGAGCGCGCCATAGCTGATTGCGACTAGCAGCTGCCTAGCAATCACATGTGCATGGAGCTTGCAGCACAATGGGTAACAAAGTCAGCATTCATTTTGAAGTATGGTCTCACTGTTAAAAGGAACACAATGCCAAATCTGCAGGGACAGCGCATGGGAATGCACTTGCAAGAACGCATGACATGCTGTTTGTACAAGGCCATCAAGTTGGCAACAGCCGCATCATGCAGCATGTTGCACAAGCATGGACCTGTTGGCGGGTGACAAAGGGAGTGCATACCTAGCAAGCATCATCCCAGCCTCCTCAAAGTCAGCATGATGGCCATGATGAAAACGCATGATTGGCAAGGGCCTGTTGTGAAACTTCATAAATGACTTAGTGCCAATCTGCTTGATCAATTCTGGATCTGCAGTAAGGTTGCTTCATGTCAGTCATGGAGTGAATTGTTGCATGTGCAGAATGTTATGCCATGGCGAGAGTGAACATATGCTGCAGCCAAGCAGGGCAGTATAAGAGAATGTTGCTGCATGAAAGCACGATTGACACCTGTCACGACCACAACAGGGGTGTGCCCCACAAACATCTTGAAGACAGAACCATATTGCTTTGCCCAGATATTCAGCATCAGGTGAGAGTCAAAGGGAACGTTCAGCTGCAGCCAACAAGCAGTCTCAGTTCAAGGCTGGGAGGCGACATAAGTGTAGCAGCTGCTGGTGGTCAAATTGCAGGTACACTTTTTCAGACCTGCTTCAGGTTGCCAGCCAGCCAAGCAGGTGGAGGTCCAGGAATCAGCCTATAGCGCCATCGATTTGCGATATTGCATCCATACACCAGGACCTGGACGCCACTATACTTTTCGACCACGGGCAAGCCTTACCGAGAATCATAGCATAGTTATGCATGCCTTGCAATCGCGGCATTCTTGTCGTCTTGCAGATAAGGCGATATAACTCACCGTGAACAGGGAAAGTAACACAAGACCTGCGAGGAGACAAGGTGCGAGCTGCCACAGCGGCATGTTCGCCAGACACGACATAGGCATGCTGTGAAGCTTTATCAAGCTCAAGCTCGGAATGCGCACGAGAGCCCTTACGATCGACATTGAAGGATAATCTGCTCATGCATACATCATCGCCAACAGCATCGGGTCTGCCGTGAGTGTCTTGCCGGCCGCTCGCGCTACGATGTGCTTGTCAACTTATGGACCTTAACCGGCACCACGAATTTGACTTCGTTGAAATCTGCCACCGAACTCNTTACATGCTTTGTACCTGTGACAGTCGAGTTGTCAGTAAATGCCATGGCATCTTATGTGTGCTGCTGTTTGGCCTGTTTCACCCAGTGGCTTGGTGGCTTCAACATTGTTTATCAGTCAATTCTGGCAAGCCTGCTTCTGGTGTCATTGTCTGTTGGTGTGAGCAACAAGCAGTAAGTTGCGTATACAACAAACAACAGTCCTCACTTGTCACATCTTGTGCTTGTCTTCAGCCAGCACATAGCTCACAAAAATGTGTGGCAACATGGCGCGTCCTAGAGTACAGCACTGAGGTTGCAAAGACTCTGTTCGTATGTGCAGGAGTGAAGATTGTGAGGTCGACAGCTGTCAAGGATGAGCTTGTCATCTCCGGTGACGACGTTGAGCTTGTCAGCAAGTCAGCTGCGCTCATCAACATGGCGTGCCATGTCAAGAAGAAGGATATCAGGAAGTTCTTGGATGGTGTATATGTGTCAGACAAGGGTACCATTGTAAAGGATGAGTAGGCTAAACGTTCTTATCTGTTATATGTTCAGTGGAAATTGCATGCGTGGACGCCCTGCTTTGCTTCAAGCATGACATGATTAAGCCTGCAGGTGAACGCAACCGAGGTCGACCTTCATCACGCAAGGGATTTCCGCAATTGTAACATGCACGCTGCTACATTAACATCGTCCGTATAACATGGTCTGCCTGTCATGTTGCTTTGTGATCATAGTATGGAGTATGTCACTACAGTGCGAGTTTGTCTTGTATCATGGTCTGTCAGCTCTATATGCTCACGATGGCAAACTTGCAATTGACATTGACATCCTGCACCCACCACACATATGCTGACTATGCACGTGCTATTTCCACTGGTCCTGACAATTTTCAGAACGTACTTGTAGCATCCAGGTCCCTGCCTGGACCCTACACACAAGCAGTCCACTTCAGCTAAGAGCTGCATGAACAGGAGTGACCTTGTGCCGTCCACTCACAGAAAGGTGCATGATCATTATGATAGTACGGGCATATTTGTAACCAGCACCTTGTTTGGGGTAAAATTTTGATTAGACACTCAACCTGCCTGAGAGGCAACACTCATTACGATAACAAACAGCACAATAAGACACATAGCAATTATCTGCAGCGCAGACCAGACATCAGTTGTTGTGCTGTTCTCCTGCCCATTTGTATAGCTTGCTGTATGCTGCCCATGGATGTTTGGCACACTTGTTGTTGAGGTGGCTGACTGCCGCCCAATGATGTTTGGCACATATGTTGCAGAGGTTGCTGATTGCTGCCTACTGATGTTTGGCGCATTTGTTGTATAGGATGTTGAACGCCGCTCCCTGATGTTCAGCGTATTTGTGCTGAAGGGTCTGAATTGCCTTGTTGGTGTGACACTTGCACTCGCTGGGTATCTCTGATTGACATAGTGCAGATCCTCAAGTATGTTAACAAGCAGCCTAACCCTCATGAGCAGCTGGTGCTCCAGCGGTGTCCAGTACACGTCGTTGTGTTGCTCTGTGAAAGCTCCTGCTAGAACCACGGCATTCATTGGACCACATCGGGCAAAAGTTTGGCCTTGATGACTGGCTTGAAGACTGAGGGGTTCTGTGTTCCTGTTTTGCGTTTTGGTGTATTGGACCACAATGATGGCAAACAAGCCGTGGCCGTCTGTAAAAACCATGTGCCCCTTGCCGCCATTGCTAAAGGTCCATGTGCGGGAATGGAGGTATGGCAACCCAAGAAGACAGTTGGGTGGCTGACAAAGAAGCTGCTTCTCCAAGTGTGCTTGTCTGCGGTAGAGGGAGTTGGCACCGAGGCGCTGCAGATGTTGCTGCTGATCCTGCCTGTATGCTCGATCCCGTTCGAGGGTTTCGCCTGAAACTGTTGCCTGATACCGCATATTGATCGCAGCTAGACACGTAGACCTAGCGTTGTCGAATATCAAGTTCCCTGTTGGCGAAATGACTGCGTGGCCTAGCAATTTGGAACAACCCTCGACCGAAGGATGCACGTTGTGTTCACCCCGAAGCAGGTCTGACAAAACTTGTGTACTCACAAACAAGTTTCCACTATCACGCATGTCGTAAGCAAAGTATGGTCAGTGTGTGAGGGAGAACAGAATAACAAGCAGCTTGTGGCAAGCAGCGATTCACATCATGAATGCTGAGCAATAGACACTGCAGGTAGGTCAATCCAGCAACGCGCTGTACCGCCATGTATATGGGACGTACCAAACGGACGCGAGTCTGCGAGTAAAAACGCCTAGCGAGTACCGCTGTGCGTAACGAATAATTCAAACTGTCCGTAGGGCATCACTAGGGCAAAATTCAAGCGTTTGTTGTGGCGGAGCCTGCGGAGGCATTTGCTGTGTCACCATTGCCGTCGTGTGCAAAGCGGCTGACACCTCGTGGGGCATTCTAGGAGATCGTATCGCCGATCGACTTGTGCCGCTGCCGGCTGAGCTTGTTGTGGTCAGTATGAATAGCTTACAAGGGTCACAATCGACCTTGCAGGGGCGTCAGCTGCCCTTGCCGCGTTCGGCTGTCATGCCCTGCCGATACTTGAGCCACTCCGTCGTCTGCGAACATCAGAGACATCAGCGTCAGTACAGCTTGGTCCGAGAAGGTCGGTCACATGCACAAAGACGAGCAACCAGGTTGACACAACACTGCTCAGCGGGCAGCAGCACCTGGCCCACTGGAGCAGCTGACAATCTGCAACCCGTGGACGAGGCAGAGGCAGTTCAGCAGCTCCCTGCCGTTGATCAGGAGCCACCCAAAACCAGCTTTGACTCCACTGATGAAGCAGCAACACGAGTTGGCCTGTCATCTAAGGGATCTAAACGCATAGCAGGCTTCTGGGGAGCATACAGCAAGGCACTTGAAGAACATCCCATACGAGTCAAAAGTGCTACATCATTCTTTGGATTCCTATTTGGAGACGCTGTGGCACAGCTGGTAGTGGGTAACCCCTACAATTACTTGCGGACTCTAAGAATGGTCATCTTTGGAGTGCTTATGGATGGACCCGTCGGTAAGCATGCATCATACCAGCAGCTGGTCCTGAGTCCTCCTTGGCGCCTGTGCAGTTGCTGGGACCGCGGTGTGTTGCCTCTGTGGGTATTGCGCACAAAATTGGCTTGCCTGCTGTTACCGTCATCAGGCGAGATTACACTGTGACATTGCTGACTTCACTTATGGTAGCATCTAATCCATGCTGCAGGTCATCTTTGGTACTCTTTCCTTGATGGTAAGGTGTACCCAGACAAGCCTAAAAGCAACAAGGCTGTGGTGTCCAAGATGCTTGCAGACCAGCTTCTGTGGGCACCGTTCTTCAGCTGCGTCTTCTTTGCTGTGATCAAGACCCTGGAGGTACCTTCAGGACCTGCTTGGAACTCGACAGCGACTGCAAGCACGCTGCAATAATATCTGCACACCATGTATACATACAGCAAACCACTGTTCAAGCAGACTTTGACCAATCTCGCACTCAACCTGCATGAGTTGAAGCACACTTGTATGCTCATGGCCATGGATTGTTTGGGACACTATGCTCAGATCCTGGCTCAGATACAGCATATCAACGGTGCTTGACTTGTGATCCACGCCTCTGCAGGGTCAGCCCAGTCTGATCATACCAACCATCAAGGCAAAGTTGGTCAAGACATTGCTCGCAAACTATGCCATGTGGCCCTTGGCGCATATCATCAACTTCAAGTTCATTCCCTCTTCTCAGCGAATCCTTTACATCAACTGCGTACAGGTAATGCACAGGTTGCTGTTGTTGGTCACAGTCCTAGTGCTCTTGTGCATGTGAGTTGGCTTGCTGATGCTTTTCTCTGACTGCGTGTGCATTTTGGCATACTGTGTCAAAACTGGAAGCTTATGCACAACTTAACATGTTGAGCCACAGCACTTTCGCTCAACCAGTAGCTGTGCTTGTCATGACTTTGAGTGATCAATGTGAGATTGCTATGGGCACAGCTACCATTGCATACTTATTGGCACATGCTTTGCAAAGTGACCACTGTTCTGTGCAGGTTATCTGGAGTGCATACCTGTCCAACATGTCAAGTAAGGCTTAGCTGACACTGTCTGCAACAATGTATAAGTCTTGATACAGGAGGCATTGGTCTGATTACAGAACATTCCTGTTCAGCCTGTATTTGTTTATCTGCAAAATTAAGGCCACACTGCATGTGAGAGTGGTCAGACCTTCCTAGCTGGTAGAATTGAGTACAGCTTTGCAAAATTTCATTTAACGCTGTGTGTAGCTGGCACCACCTCACATCTTCATCTGTCTACTGAAGAATTGTTTGGGTTTCGTGTGGAAATTGCAAGTACTTACAGCAAAACAGTGTAGGATGTCGTACCACAGTTGATGGTGTGTATTAAGGTTGTGACAGTTGGCAGAGATGATGTGAAAATAGAGGCAGCAGACTACTTATGGGTTGTAGGAGCGTGCTGGTTCAAATTGCGCTGTGTTTGGAGATACATATGGTACTGGCTCAGCCGCAGCCAGGTTTCTGGCATGTACCTCAATGTGGATCAGCATATCACAGAGATACAATGCCATGCTTTTCTAGATTACATAGCTTGCTATGGACATAGCGCGTGACTCCCACACATTTGGCTTGGGGGGTTGGGGGAAAAAGAGTTCTGGGAGCTCAAGTAGGGGAGAAAAGTAGTGGCCTTGAGAAGTAGCCCCAATACGCAAGCAGCCGTGTAGGACCGACATCAAGCAAGCGTATCAGTCCGACATGTGTGGGGTTGCATGGTATGGTGCAGTGACATGTACTGTCACAGTTGTGCATGGTACACTTAAACTTACAATTACAGTCTGTGTCGCTGGCTGGAGAACGAGGCTAAAGCTGTCAGGTGCTGCTGCTGCTGCTGTTGACAAAGTTGCTGCTGACTACAAAGCTAGGCTGCCGGCCACATGCTGAGGGACGAAGTTGAATAAGCCAGGTACACCCACAGCAACATGTATACATACCCTAGCGATGCATCTTTGTGGCTGCTGCATGCTGAGCAGTCTTCATGAGTGAACTCAAGCGTTTCAGAACAGACCAAATTAATTGCTGCGCTCAAGCAGCGCCACAGACATTTGATTGACTTTACTGATCATCTGGATCGTCTGGATCTAGCTGCTTTGTGCGTGAGCTTGCATGAATCTTCTGAGCCTCATGTGTGCTGCCTGGATTCTGCGAGAAATCATATCTTCACCATTGTCCAGAATACACAATTGTATGAAGACTTCAGCATGGACCTGCAGACACAGTTTACATTGGTCACCTTGAGTACAGTATGCAAACAGAGGCAGGCACAACATCAAGCTGCGACTTCTCATGTGAACGGCGGATTTTGCTCTCTGACCGGCACACTACTGCTACAAGTTCAGGAAACCTCACATTCCAGACACATATGGTTCCAAAGCAGCTTTCTATTGAAGCTCGTGGGCAATTGTCAAGCTCAATGACTTTGGTATACGCATGCTGTTTTTGGTCCAGCCTGCTGCACAACAGGCATGTGAGTGACTGGGGCAAAGCACCAGTTTCTGACATGGCACAGCAAACACAGCGCCACAGCGCTCTGTACACTTAGGGCAAAACCAGAATGCTGTACTTGCTACAAGGTACTACTGTGATATGCTGCCATAGGCTCAAGCAACATCATGCATGTACAAATGGTATGCAAGACTTGATAGCGTTCCAATACAAGATATTCAACCAATGTCCAGCATGCCTCCAGGGTAGATGGCTCTGTATTGTGTGCATGCCAGACAAAACCCAGTTTCTACATGCATGCATACAATTCCTTCCTGTTTCTTTGGCAACGGTGCACCAGGAACAGGAAATGGGTCAGAAGCTGGCCCACACACATATCACTCTGAATACATCAAACACAACGCTGCCAAATATAAGCAAATTTTGAGACTCACGTATGCCACTTATGCGAAATATGGTCAAGGGTGACTGGGCATATACAGATATGTTAGCTGAATTGTCAGGTCTGAGTGGATGCCAAATGGCCTGATACCACATGTCTTCCTATTGAGGGCTCACACACATCCATCACAAGCCCTATTAAAGGTGTCCCAATTGAGGGTGCTTGGCCCTGCTTGCCTGCTCCTTGGTGCAAATCAGATTGTAACATATCACAACAGACACAAAAGATGAATGACAGCACACTGTGCATATGAGAGCCATGTGCCAGCCTTCCGCAATCCTGTGACAGATAAACATGCAGCACATGCGGTACATTGGGTAAGACCATCCCAAAAAAGGAGGCCTCATACCTGAGATTTGTCATGTATGCAGCAGGCACCATTTCTCTCTTCACGGTCTTGAAGCCAACCTGCTTGGCAGCTGCCTCCAGTTCTTCCAGAGACAGCTCCACAGACACTTCTTCTTCTGCCAGGTATGTGTGTGCATCAGCCCAGTGATACAACAGGGGTCCCAGATTGACCCAGCAACCCCCATCCTGCATGTGCACATCCCTTGCCCTGCCAAGTTGTGCAGCAGTTCACAGCATGATCTCGCAAGGCTGGTGCTTGATATTGAGCAGTACTCTGAGACCATGTGTGTACATAGCACATTGCTCATATGCAACTGCAGCTGCATGTGAGTGCCCTGATAGCACATGCAGAGCAACCAAGCACAAAACTCCTGCTAGCATCTCAGACGCATTCGGCGGCAGGAAGACTGCTCATGCAATCAGCATTCTGAGGCTGTCACATGTCCATATATTGAATTCACTTGTAGATTTGAATGTCACAGGGGCGCACTGCATGGGTTTGCTATCACTTTCACACCTACATGATGCTCGTTTACACAGTCATCTTGGAAGAAACAATCTTCGGACAAGCTATGCACAGCAAGATGCAGAGGGCTCAAAAGACATGACTATGAACAGACCTACCTTGAGTATGTGATGTATGATGTCCATGTACTCAAGTATGTTGTGTGCTGTGTCAATGAAGAAGCAGGTGGCCACACAGTCAAAGCTGTTGGCCTGATCTGGTGCACTGTACACTTCTACAAAGTCTCCAGCACACATAGAAAGCAATCCAGGCTGCTGCACTAGCTCTGCTGGATGCACATCTGGCACTGTCACCTACATATACAGCAGTCTGATCAAAAGGATAGATGCGAGCCAACATTGCTCCACTTGCACCATGTGCTGAACACACGCAGGTACCTTAAATGTCAGCATCTAGCTCATGCACAGTGTCCACAGGACTTCTTCATATGGGCCAACTCACGTTTCCTAATCTTACACGGGGAAAGCAAAGACTGTGAGGTTGTTTTGCACAGTGTAGCAAAGGTCACAGCAGATCAAACTGCAGAGTCATAGCTTTCAGTGGATGGCTGTCATGACTGTACAGCATACTTTGCACATGCTGCTGCATGACCACAGAACTCCTGCTTCTGCAAACAAGCACTCCTGCCCATCAGCGCTCTCAGCTTGCTGACTGCAAAACCGGAATGGTGTCACACTGCTCCACAATGGACCACTGATGACAAGAAGCATGCATGCATGCATCTGCAAGCTTTAGACATGGCCAGTCACACACGCAAATGTGTCAACTTCTGCGCAGAGCACAGCATCTTGGTCAGTTTGTATGCTGTAAACTTGAGTGATGGTGGAAGTCTGGTGTAACCACATACCCCTCGTAGCTGGTCTGCAATGGTCTTCTGGTTACAGTTGTTGTGCAGCCAGGGGAAGATTGTCCACTGGTTGGCCCTGTCGGTGCTGTTCAAAATGAAGCTGGAGGCCAATAGCATGTAGTAGGAGAACTCATTGCCTTGCACCTCCAGCCCCAAATTGGTCAGCTCAAGGCACAGCCGGCCCAGTCCAGCCCCTGCACGCATGCATCACGCTGTCACAGTTTTACATTACAACAAAACACAGCAGTGACCCTCCGTAGGGACGCAGTACTCAGGCAAAAATAGCTTGAGCACTGCCAAAGTGCTGTCAGCAGTAGCAGTCCTAAATATCTATATATCTCCTAACATTTGGCGATGCAGAGGGGAGGTGTATGCAAGCAGCATGCATGCTGACTGCTGCATGTCCCAGTGTTGCCATCATGCTGCATAAGGTGGCAATGCCTGGCCCTCGTCCCCACAGTCGTGTCAACCATTGTTGCAGTCGGTGTTGGCACCCACACAATAAGGTTGCATTGTCTGATTTAGCTTTGGTGTCATTCCGCCCGGCAGCCTCTGTTTGTACTGACAGCTACAGAATTTGCCGTCATACATCAACCATACGCGTGTTGATGCAGGCATGCTCGCTGCTGGTCTGCAGAGACATGTTGAATAGCACCAGCAACAGCGTTGATGCAAAGCAGTCCTTGCTGTGCATGATTTTGGGGATCTCACTTGTTGCCACATTGGCAAAATGCCCGCGCATGAAGTCACATATCATGTAGCAATCAGGTCAACTGATGCAGTTACCTGTAGTGAATGTCGCTCCTAAATCTGCGCTGTTCTGGGGCTGACAGTACAAAACAATATGCATGCAGTCCACCTGTTATGCATGTTGCCCTTGCTTGCATGGAAAATAGCTGTGCTGAAAATCATGTAAATTGGTGTGGAGAGTGCACCGCTGGAATGGAGGAAAAGCCAAAAAGGCTTTTGTCAGGTCATATGAAAATGCAACGTGGCTGCATGGGCAGCGCAAGAACTGCAGTGAGTTGTTGTTCCCACCTGTCAGCACTTTTGGCCAGTCTTTGACCCATCTAAGGAACCCCACATGCAAGGGTTGTGGCAGTCAGACAAGTCTGCAGTCACATAGGTGCAAAGCGCAGCATGCAGCAACAGACAGGAAGTGTTGACATCTTTACCTGGTACAAGCACTTTTGGGGGCTGCTGAGAAGTCCAGCCCTTGTAATGTTCCTGAACTTCTTTGCAAATGCGGCCATAGGACTGCGTCCTTTCTGGTGCACCCTCTTGAGACCAATCCCGCATCAAATTCTTGAATACATATCTGCACATGGTTGCAGGTGTCACACCACAGCACATGTCATGCTAGCCTTGCTTGGGCACCAGCAAACCCTCACTATCAGTGAGACACAAATGTTCACAACAGCATGTACAGTATGGGATGTGAGGGCCGTAGGAGACGGAACATACCTCACTTTTTCGATGTCTCCAGGGTGTACTTGCGGTTGCCTGCTGGCATGCTCGCTGGCGGCCACATTTGCTTGGGACAGGTGGCTGGGTGCCTCATCGCCCTCGTCATACACCCCCAAGAGGCTCTTGATGAAGAGGTGGTTATTGTGTATGCATTGGCGGACTGCCTTCATCTTAGACGGTTGATTAGGCAGCATAGCTCTGCACATTTCAGCAGCATCTGACGCAGGCATGTTGTCTGATGTTGAATCGAGACAATGCTGATTTTGTTGTTCATGCATACTTGTGTCGAGGGGAAAGTTTTGCATAGTTTCGCTCCCATCTGCTTGCATCGAAAGACGCCTCTTTCTCGTACTGCTGCATAGCATACACAATCCTGCAAGCAGCGTTTGCATCTCATGACGCACATGCATCGTACTGCTGTGTGCAAGCAGACTTCCACTCACTTGCCTAGCGCTTGTCTCTCTTCTTCCTCCATACGTTGCTGATCAAGCTCTACACTCTTTTGTTTCCTGCGGGCTTTGCCCCTGTTCTGCGCTTGCTCGTGACTGTGACCATGACAAGGACCGTGATCATGACTGTGACTGTGTCCAAACGGCACCTGGTTTTGCATAATGCTGCACGCTCTATCAGCAAAGCACGATCGTAAGTGGAAGGTCTCCTTCGCTTCAGGAACGATATTGCTTGTGGTGTCGCAAGCAAGCCTGGGACACAGGCCCTGACGATGGTTTCGGAGCAAAGCACGGCGAACGTCAAACTTTACGCCAAAACTCGTGGCTCCGCGCCGCGAACATAAGGTTTCGCAATCCGTGTTTGCAAGCCGTACAAATTCTTCTGGACGTTGACCTATCTTGCTGTGCTGTGCGCTTGAGCTGTGATCGCTGTGTTCTCAGACTAATCATGGCACCCATACCAGCTCAAACCGCATGCTCGTCAGACATTGATCCGTCCAGTGCACAGGCCCTAAATCCTTTGAACGACTTCGGTCGGCAAGCACAGCGATTTCGGTGTCAGCTTGCTTCGGGCTTCCGACAAAGCTTCGACGGAGCTGTGGACGCATTCCAGTCAGCTTTGCCGCAAAACAGGTACAATGCACGACGCTTGGCTGCTTGGAAGCTACNGTGTGTTATTACAGGTTTGCTTGCCAACATCTGCAGGTGCCCCGTTGCACATACAAGGGGTCGAAGACGTGCTTAGTAACACAACACGACGATGACAGCAAGCTGCTGCCGTGTCACGGATAACATGAAACACCTTGTTCAACCAATGTACAAACCAAATGTCATACAACACGTATAGAACCTTTATGCAACTAATTTAGTAAGCTATGACCATTTACGTGACTGAACTTAGTGAGCCAGGACCACGTCCGAAACATGTACATGAAGTTGGGTACACGTGCATGGGATCAACTGAATTGCAGAATTGTGTCATTTTCCCCCAATATTTTGACATGTCTGAGTTGCAGACATGCAGTTACTGCCATGCATAGCCAAATTGCAAGCATACTGGTATGTTCTGCGGAGGGAGTCAAGACTAACCCTGTGCAGGGTTGACACAAAGCTGCCACTCGCAGTTTGCACCACTTCAGCCTGCACCACTTCAGCCAGACCCTGGAGTCCCTGCTTAGATGAACATTGTAAGCTGNCCCTTGAATGCTGTTTGCGACACGACGTGTTTATCGTTGTCCAGGGCGCTCCCTATGTTGCTTTCAGTCGCTTGAAGTTTACCCCGAGACGCAGCTCACGCCAAGGATCTAGGCGTGATGCGCTTGGTACCCGATGTCAGCACTTTCATGTCGCTATTGCTCCGCCCGTTCCGCACCCCGGCCCTGGCGCGAGGCACGGTCTACGAGTCAACTACACTCAGGTGAGCAGAGCTGTCAGCTTGGCACTACACACCTTAAAAACTGCATGCTGTGCAGGCACAACGAACAGTGAGTGTTCTGCAGGAGGCAGAAGGCGCACAGGCTCTGCAATGTGTTGACCGGCGCCACACTCTCCCCGATGGCTGCGTGCTTGAGCTGCTGGAGATCAAACCTCCCATGAGTGCTGCACAATCAGCTCAGCCTCCCTTGCTGTTCATCCATGGAGCCAATCATGCTGCCTGGTGCTGGCAGGTAACAAACAGCACCCAACTTGCTCATGTAACCTGCAAATGTATATGCAAAAGTTGCGGCCAACCTTGCCTGTGACGAACAGCATGGTCGGAACGTGAGCAGTCGTGCAGGAGAACTTTTTGCCGTGGTTCGCTCTGCGAGGTCGCCATGTCATGGCAGTGAGTTTTCGTGGCCATGGGCAAAGCTGCAATAAGGAAGCAGGCAAGGACATGTATCAGCAGAGTGTGAAGGACCTGGATCATGTGATCTCTAGCTTACCTGTTCCTCCAGTGCTTGTGGCCCATTCGATGGGTGGCTTTTTTGCACAAAGGTGAGCAAAGTCTCCGGACACATATGTAATAATTGTAAGAACACGCTAGTGTTGGGAAGTCTCTAGATGGCAGACTGGTCTACACAGATAGACTATATGCAAAAAGTATACATTGTCTGCAGTGCAGGCTGATTGTTCAAGTTCCTCAAAGTGCTCCAGATAGCAAGTGGTGGCAAACATACCATTGCATTGTGCCACAGTCATGTATGATATGACTCTGTTTAAATTTGAGCACTTTGTCTCAAATTGAGCGCATGGTCATACACAGGCTTCCATCAGACCTTGCTGGCATGATATCTTTGACTTCCCCTATTGCCTATCACATGTCTGATCACATGTCTGATATGCTCTATAGGTACCTGGTGGAGCAGGTTTGCCAAAAAGGCACACCATCTGTGACTGGAGTAGTCATGATGGCTTCTGCCTCGCTGACTGCATGCATGCCTAACGCAGAGTGGTGGCGTGCCCAGAAAAATATCATGCACGCAATCAAGTGCATTTGGTAAGCAGACTGACGCCACCTTGCCTGCCTGAACTTGTGTCACAAGCAGTTGGTGTGACTGATATTCCAATACACATCAGCATGTTTGACTGATACATGCTATGAGCAGATGCTTGTTATGGGTCCATTCAGCACCTCAGTTTCAATACATGAAGTGCTGTCCCATGCTGCTGCTCAGTGCAGTAAAAGGTGTGGTCTTTCGGCATCAACATGCAAGGTTACAGCTTTCATGTATGGATCGTCACCGCCTGATTTGCAAGTTTGTCAATGCAGGTGGATGATGACATCCACTGCTTTGCATAACAAGTCAGGGGACCGCGAGATGCTGTTCTCCCCAGACCTGCCTGATGAGCTTCTAGAGAGGTGTGGTCATGGAGAATTTCTGAGATGTAGCACTGTATCAAGTATTGTGAGCCCTTCGTTTAAGGTGGCCCTCAGCACATTGTAGAGAGGGAGGGAAGGCTTTAAACGTGCTTGGATGCAAAGTCTCAGACAAGCATATCCGTCCTGTTACAAGCGTGTGCGGTCATGCTATAGTGCGTATGGGGTGCGACAGTATAAGGCATGCCGACAATGCAGACCATGCATCAACTGCTTGCTACTTGTTGCTTGGCCGGCTAGCTCCAGATGTTCTGTCATTTGTGCAGATACCATGCCAAACTACGTGACACGCAAACTAGCATTCCAGTCAAATTCAATGAGTTGCGAGCCTTCTTGCCTCAAGTGGAAGCTGTCCAAGAGGCAGCCAAAGAGATACAGTTTCCTATTGGGGTGATGATTGCGGGAGATGACTCTCTGATTATGCGGCATCAGGTCCAGGCTACTGCAGACTACTTTGGGGTGCAGCCTGTTGCATTGCCAGGGCTTGCACATGACATGATGCTGGTGAGCACACTTCACAGCAATCGTGCAGGCAATTGCGCATGTTGCTTACACGTAAAGTCAACGTCTGAAGCATACAGTGCATGCTTCAGCCACAAGTGTGGATATAGTTCCCTGTGTGGTTTTGCAAGTCCTTGTGGGTCTGCCCAGTCACGGGGCTGCAGCATTGATCTATATACATCACCGAAATGATTCAGGTCATGTAAAGCTTGCTGTTCCTAGGCTGTGCTCCTGCAGAATACCTCGTGCACTCTGCGTTCATTTGACACTCTAATCGTTATCAGTGTGCGGTCAACTGCTCAAGGGTACACAGCAGCTAACAAATGTTCACACTGCGGCACAGCGACCTGACAGTGTTCATATTTCATTTTGTCATCACTGCTTGCAGGACACAAGATGGCCAATTGCAGCTCAGGCCCTGGAAGATTGGCTTCAGACTCAGTTCCCGTGTGCATCACAGACATGTGATGCAACACAAGTTGGGAAATGATTCAGCTTTGCACACTTTCTGCCCATGGTGCACACCGGACAGCTCCGCACCGCACAGCACCGCACCGCAGATACACACATTTCAGAGGCAATCTGCATTGACCAGACTTTATAAAATACCATTGACAGCGTCCACAACAGCAGCTTCAAAGCTGTTAGGGTGTATGTTGTATGACCCCTATATCAGTTTATCTGGCAATCAGGCGATCCCAAGTTTTGTGAGTGTCAGAGCTTACTGTGTCACTATATTGTTCGGTAGATCAGAAGCCCTGAATCAAGGGAAGCATTGCCAGGTGAAGGACCATTTTAGCTGTGTCAGGAGGCGGGTTGCCTTTTTGCTGATGCAGGCAACTTCCTATGCAGCGTATTCTGCCAGCATAGCATGTGAGAGCCCGTCTGCTTATGTCTTGTTACTGTCCCTTTCGTGTTGACATGAAAGGGAACCTGGTGTTGACTAGCATCTTGCTGCTGTCTGTTGTGCTATGCTGCTATCTTGTACTCAGTTGCTTATGAAGGTGATGATTGGTTTGCATGTTTCCCAAGATTGTATTGTTCCCGTTGGCATGTTTGATGTTCAGAGCAAAGTGAGGTTAGCAGGCATGTATTCTTTGTGTTCAGGGATCATGGGTCTAGCATGTCATTGGATGTTACTGTGTTTGATACTGATTGTAACCCACAGGCGTTGGCCTTGCTGTAATTGTCGTTGCATGTGCGCACACACACAACTGTTTGCAAAACTTTCACCGTTTTGTTGTGTCGACATCCTGATGGATTGTGCTGCGCACAAAGAGATCGGGTAGCGTTCTACCAGGCGTTATGGTGTGCATGCACACGCCATGTACCCACTGGCCGCAGGGGTCCATGCTATGCGAGGTAACGGAAAACGCAACGCAAAGGGGAATGCATGATTACAGCTCAAAAATGTCATAAATATACAACATTGACTGGGATGTTGGACTTGCTAAAAGGAGGGCAGTACAGACTTAGGTCATACTCATGAACAGATCAAACTAAGAAGTCTTAGAATTTGTTCCAGAGAGAGTGTGCAGCTTGGCTCCCAAGTGTCCCACCAAAGCCTCCTGCCATGCTGCTGACAACAATGTTTCCCATACGCTCTGCAAAGTTTGTAAACTGATGCTGTTGGTGACCTCCGCCTCCTCCACCACCTCCTGTGACATGCACAACCTTTTTGATGATGTCTCAAGATTCCACAACAATGAATGCAAGCATTGTACTGCCAGCTCAGTGCGGCTTCCAGAGAACAGTCAAAACCCACTGGTGTTGAGCAGGCATCGCACTACATCAGCACAACAGCAAGCACAGTGGCATACCTAATATAGGTGTTGAAGACATGTGTTGAGGGAACTGCTGCATGGGTTGCTGCTGCACCATCACAGTAAACTGTTAGCTTGTGAAATTCTAGCACATGCATTCAGGCATTGAGCAGCCAGCACAATTGTAATTGTATGACAGCCAGGCAGTGACAAGGGCTTCATATCTTGAAAGGCATGCTGTTGAAAGGCGCTGCAAGAGCATGCATGGCTAGATGCTGTGCAAGGTGCTCAAACATGCACTTTCTTGTGGGCTTACGCAATTGCCACTTCAGAGTGCGAATGTAAGTGAAGCATGCCAGATTTTGAGCAAAGCTTGTGCAGTCAAGCAGAGTCTGCATCAAATACAAATTCAGTGTAGACGTTGCTGTATTGCACAACGCAATAGGACAACGCCCAGTACCTGATAGCTCTGCTGAGGGTACCCTTGCTGGTATCCTGGGGGACCTTGTGGGTATCCTGTCTGGTATGGGCCAGCATAATAGCCAGACTGCCCTGTGAAGTATCCTGGCGGTCCATACCCTTGCTGCTGACCTCCGTGATGATGATGGTGGCCTCCAAAAAGCCTGTGGAGACAGGCAGCTCCTCGCTTGAAACTGCAAAGCTGAAGTCGTACAAGCACATGCACAGAATTGTACAAAGGGACTAGGTGACTGCAGCTTACCCTCGAGACTGGTCATCGTCTCCAAGGCCACGAGACTGGGTCTGATTGCCAGATGCGTTAGTGCCCTGACCTTGAGAGGCGGAAGGTGCGTTCGAAATTCCGGCAGGAGGCACCTGAGCCTGTGCTCGGGTTTGAATGACGCTGATCACTTGTTGCTCAGACTGCATTTGCCCATTGTCCAGTTCCTGCTCGAGGATAGCGCAAATAGCTTTGTACGCGCAAGGACTGATCGCATTGTTGTCAAGCAATTTCTGTAGGGGCCAAAAGGCGTCAACAAAGGTCTGTGACCGAGCGTCAGGAGCTTGAGCCATTGCGACAGCAATCACCAATGTGCTTATGCAGATGCACGGTACTCTCGGTCAATGGCAATAGCTGCTGCACAAGTGCAGAGGGGGACGCGTGTGAAGGCATCCGTGAGCTGGCGTACAACGTGGTGCGTATCCGCACGCCGCTCCCAAGATGATCCTACGATTAGCTACGACTTCATGTCGTGACACTTAGCACTGCACTTGAATCAGAGGCCACCGCATAGCTCGTCTTTGACAGCAGTGCTTGTGAGCGCGTTTTTAGTCTTTCACATATTCAATGCACAACGTATATGTCTAGCCTTTTGCGAAGTATGAGGCAGCTAGCCTTGCATATGCATACTTCGCACGTACAGGTTCTCAGAACTCCATGGCAGCACTATCGTCAGTGTCAACCACCTAGCAGACAGCTACGAACATGCGCGCCTGTATGCATGGGACGACGCTCGTCAAAAATCGCTACTCGGAAGGTACTGCAAAGACCTGCCAAGCAAGTTGCTGCAGCGCTTTGTGGCCCTCAGCCCGCCTGCTATGCAGAACAGTCAAGACATGCGAAAGTCAAAATTGTACGGAAAGCTCGGCAAGCTCATACTCCAGGCCGTAAAAGCTGGGGGTCCTGATGTTGCAGCAAATGGCAGATTGAAGGAAGTACTCAAACAAGCTCAGCAGGCTGCCATACCAAAGGACATCATTGACAGAAACATAAAGAAAGGGTCTGACAAAAGTCAAGCAGACTTTCAAGAGGTAAGGCCTGCTTGCTTTAATACTTTCAGAAAGCTGTGTGCATGCACATGCTATACATGTATCATAAAGGCTGGCACTTGCCGTCGCTTGGATCAAACTAGACCTCCCCTTTTGCCATATCTTGTTCATCTGAGAGTGCATGCTTTACTGACCCAGCACTTGAAACCAATAGTGCTCTAAGAAGGAATGAGTCATTGAATGGAAAACAGCTACTCAAAAACTTGTAGGCAAGCTTTGTATCTTGCAGGTTACGTATGAAGCATACGGAGCAGGGGGTACTGGCTTTGTGATGGAATGCCTCACGGACAACCTGAACAGGTCTGCGTCAGAGGTGCGAGCCGCAGTGGTCAGAGCAGGTGGCAAGATGGCAGATCCTGGCAGTGTGCTTTTTAACTTTCAGCGGATGGGCCAAGTATTTGTGGGCCCAGGAGTGTCAGAAGACAAGGTGCCGTGGACACTTTCCTCCCATATGCGCCCAATTCATGTCATTTGTTGGCACATGTTCTGGCATTCAATTGTATGTTTGCACAGTCAGATTTGCTGAGCATGCGTCATCTTGTTAGGAGGGGCGCATGCATAGCTTTGCATATCATCAGCTAATCAGTATAACATCAAATACAAAGCAAAATTCCGCATCTGGACGGTGCATGGTTGTGTCTTACATACGGTATGCAAATATCCTATTCATAGCCTTTATGCAAAAGGCTATGTCACTGCACCATGCAGGTATATGAAGTAGCCAGTGATGCAGGCGCTGAGGACATTGTTCCTGCCGTGGATGAGGATGAGCAGCTTGAGGGCTACAAGGTAGTTATGTTGTAATTAGCACAGCATTCATTGTTACTGAATTAGTACTCAGGCATTAGTAGACTCTGCCCAAATGTTCGTGACAGTCACAAGAGTGTCATACACCACCATGATTACACTCTGTATCTTTGCAGCTCTGTATGCGTCTGCACCCTGTGCGAGGTGTGGGGACCATATCAAATAGTGCCACTGTGGCAGGATACAGCCTCACATGCTGTGCATTTCTGCACACTGGTGTGTGTGTTTAGTAGTGAGCCTTTTTGCACAACTCAAATGCAGGAGAGATTTCCTGATAACGCAACCTGCATGATAACATAATGTATAGGTGTTGACAGAGATGACAAGCTATGCAGAGCTGCACAGAGGCTTGCAAGATGGAGATTTTCCCATCATTGCAGATCGGTCCGGCCTCATATACAATCCACTTTCAGCCATTGAGGTAAATCACAATGTATTGCTGCCTTCTAGTGGATCATGCCATAGCTGCTGCATGATGAGAGCGCCTGGAAGTTTGAACAACCAAATGCTGCCAAGTTCATCCATTGTCAGGATGTGCATGCTGAGTGAGAGCGCGGGTTATGTGCTGCAGTGTGATGACAAGGCATACGAGCAGAATGAGCACATGCTTGAAAGGCTCATGGCAGTAGATGACATTGATAATGTTCATACAAACTGTGCTGGGCTGTGAGCATAGATTTGGTCTGTTGATGACAGCTCCCATACACAATCTGGCAATGGATGCCATTCGATGCTTGGCTATGCTGCACCGTGGGTACAAGCACAATAGTTGCATGCAGAACCAGTGGTCAGCATATCATTGCAACACAAAAGAGTCAGGCTACCTATGCATGCCTGCAACGTATGAAGCTGATTTTGTTTGTTGTGTGCTGTGTGCTGCAAACATATGACCTTTGGAAGGCATTGTATGCTGTTACTGTGGTCAAACATCAAGCTCATGTGTGCGCATAATTGTGGGGCTTGGTCAGCTGTTTCGCTGTGTTGTATGAAGTGTTCGTAGCGATTTCAATATTACACAACCCCTTGTTCTGCAGCAAACAAAAGGCTACTACCGGTGACATGCAGAGAAGGTGATTGAACCCTAAACAAAGGCAATTAGATTGCCCCGAGGCACTACACTAGATGCGCATCTAGTATATCATACATTGATGGTGCGAGAACTGCTTGAAAAGCAACTTTTGTGTTCTTCAGTTTTTCACACAAATCCATCTGCACGCTTTGATAGTAGCATCTGAACCAAACAACTTGACATGCTTCGGCTGAAAACAAGGCAGATAAAGTCAATTCAAGTCTTGCTTCTTGACCTCGGGACCAGGCGCTACGGGCTCCTCAGATGCCTTGTTCCAGTCATCCCAGCCTCGCACCCACTGCTTCCCTTGCGTTGCTCTGGCAGACTGGTCAATGTTGTCTTTTAATTGAATTGCAACATCTGTGTAAAGTGCCTGCAATGAAACAATCCTTATGATCAAAGACCAAGGTGCACCACGACTTTGCGACCCAATGCTCAACAGGCATGCGTACTATCTGAAGCACGTGTGTGTCAACCAAGTGAGCAAGGTAAATGTACGCAGCTGACGATGCTTCATACCTGATATGCTGCATTCTCAGCCATCTCTGCAGGGGGTTGTTCTTGCCCTGTTAACCACTTATACAGGTCTGGATTCTCCTGATCAAGAACATGAGAGAACTGCACAAGCATGTCCTCGCTGAGATTTGGGAGTTGTTTCTCTGCCCAAATCCCCACCAATAAGTCCATTTCAAGAAACCCGCGCTGCCTACTACGATACATCAGGCTGTTGACCAGTACTTTTCGTCTGAGCACAGGATCATTTTGCAACGCTCTCTGATGCTCGGAAAGAGGTTGAGGCTGTCTATGCTGATGTTCTGAGCCCTGACTTGTTATAGACAGCACTGGACTATAGGTATGCAGTCGGGCAGTTGACTGCGCTGCCAGGCCGGCCCAGTGCTCTGACAGACTTAGCAGAGGTGCTGCAACGTTGCGCAACCGGAGACTACCCTCAATCGCATATTGTACGCCATACCGAAGCATACTGGTGACCAAGCCGTGATTGTACGCGGTGTAAAGTGCACTCGCACTTGAACTGGCAGTGACGAGGGAATGTGAGTGTCTAGATCAACAGAGGCGCCGAGGTTTTCAATTCTATGTGTGAGCCTGCAGTGTACGGCAAGTTCTTGTGACAATGCCGTTCAGTTGCACAATTGCTTGTGGCCACGACATACACGATGCGTGCGTGATGTAACGCTTATGACTGTGACAATAGTTATATAATTTGTAGTTTTGACGTAACCGACATCAACATCGGATTCGGAGTGGCGCAGCGGAAGCGTGGAGGGCCCATAACCCTCAGGTCCCTGGATCGAAACCAGGCTCCGAAAACAACTCATCGATTGTGTTTTGCCATGCTGCCGCCTAACATCGTCACATTGGGTCATGGACAGGAAAAGTCAAAGACTTCAACATTTCCTAGCTGGCCTATTCAAGCACTGGTGTATATGTATGCCAAACCGACAGCTCAAGCTATAGCCAGACCATGACCAATGAAGTGCAGCAAGGGCAGTTGCAACTTCATCACTTGCTAACGCACATGGGCCTGAAGAGACTTGCTCCGTGAACAGGGACACATGAGCGGACTTATCATCACCACCAGGCAGATCTGCACTACAAATTACACCCCCCTTGGTTGCCGATAGTTTGTCAGCACTTTGTCAATGATAGCCGGAGCGTAGCCAAATCCGGCTAACTGCTGGTAAAGCCAGTTTGCCAAGATTCGAATGCAAGAGTTCGCCAGATTTAGCCGGACTTTGCCACAGTCAGATGACTTAGCCAAAGCATAGCCAGACTTTGCCACAGTTTCATGACATTGCCAAAGCATAGCTGACAAGATGGGACTTGTACTTGCACAAGTGTAACACTGTTGAGATCTGTTTTACAGTTGTACAGCTTGCGACCCACGCTGCATAGTATCTACACAGTGCACAATAGCCTGAAAGAACCCACACAGACCTGACACTACAAATCTACATGTCATCGTCTAGATGACTATGCCAAGATTGTAAAAAAAGCTGGCACTTCATGCGATAAGGAGGCAATTGTGTATAGTATACTACACGTACGACTATGTTGCTGTCATTGTGGGAGCTGTGAGGCACAGCAGCTAACTTGCAAGGTGCCAGTCTGTCCACTGGACAGAGATTGCCATTGCAATTGGGATCATCAAAATTTCTTTTGAACACATGGCAGCCCAAGCTGACCTGCTTCTGAGTGATCATCAATGATACCATCGTCTGAAACTGCCATGCAACCTCAGCAGCATCTGCTTCTTCCTTGGCTGGCTCTACAGGCTACTGGCTCTTGACAAGGACAAGACTTGTACTTAGTAGCCGGTAATACAGCAAATGCAGCACATACTGCCTTCCTGCACACACCCAGTCAGCAATTCACCATGACCTTGCTTGCAACTCTGCTCTAGAGCAGCAAGCATGTCGCAACACTTTATAATGTGCAGCATGTGCATGGCTGCAAATTGCAATGTCAAACAGCATTGCAAACAAATTGCACAAAGCAAAGCCAATAAAGCAATCACAAGCACTCAGCATGGCAGAAACAATAACATTTGCTACATTCATTTTGTCTCGTTTGGTGTGTCACAGACCTGTTACACAGAACACGTAGTCACATTTATTGAGTGCACTAGACCCCAATACAGGCGTACCTTTCAGATGCATTTATTGCAGAGCAGGGCAATGGGTTGTATGAGCCGTACCTCCTCAATCTGCACTGCCTCTGCCTCTTGCTCAAGTTGCAACTGACCTTCTACTAGCTGCACCAGAGGCAGGTGCTCTGCCTGCACCTTTGCCACTGCCTTGGTGCTTGCGCCCATCCTAGCTANCAACTCCAGTTTCTCAGCTGATTGCCATCACACCGGCGGCTTATGCCAGCAGCAGCAGGTGCAGATAGCGACGCCGTCTGCACAGCTGAACAGGTGCAGAATTTGCAGGCATCAGCATCAAGCCATCTGTCCTCATGCAATGCAAATATTTGACCACCCTTCGTAGTGAACTTTTGCTTATGATGCAATTCTCTAAAGGGCTTTGAGCTGTCCTTTCATGATTTGTTTTGCCTGACAGGAGTAGTGCCACCAGGTTGGATTCAGAAGCATTTGCAAAAGCAAATGGCAGCTTTCAATGGCAAGGAAGCCCCATGCTGTCTGATGTGGAATGGAAACAACAACAGTTCATTGAAAATCTGCTGCAACATGACGGGGCAAAGGAGCAATATGAGCTTGACTCTTTGTTTGGCAACAGTGAAGCAAGATCTGGAGCTACTCACCTGGGGTATGCTGAAGTAGACCACTCAGTGAAACTTGCAGGTAAGGAATGACTCGGCATGCTATCTGTTGTGTTCTGTCTGGGCATTGGCAGCATTTCTATAGACAAATGATATACAGCCTGTAGATTTGCAATTTGATCATGCCATCACAGTAAAGCCTGTTGCGTGCCAGTCTCGACATGAACGCACATAGCAAACTGAGGAAGCAGGAGTTGGATGTGCGTGATGATTGTGCTGCAGGTCAAGCAGAAGGCACGATTGGTCGACAGTGCAACACTACATTACAGGAGCTTTTGTATGACCAGCAGCAGGCATGGCCAATGCATCCTTCAGGATACACCGTGCCCACTGCTAGGCAACATGTACCAACACATCAAAATGCAGTGTCAGGGATACAGAGAGAGCAGGCAGGCAATGAGGCGGAACTAGACATGCTATGCGGACCAATGCGACATTCACGGAGGGAACAGCAACACTTTCCAGATGATGTATGCATTGATGCTGTAGATGCAATCGGGTTTAGCTGCATGACAACCCCAGATGACAGTAGCCCATTCAATGCTCAGTTGACTGGCTACCTCACAGAGTATGAGGAT
Organism: Trebouxia gelatinosa; assembly: GCA_000818905.1. NCBI lineage: Eukaryota > Viridiplantae > Chlorophyta > Trebouxiophyceae > Trebouxiales > Trebouxiaceae > Trebouxia > Trebouxia gelatinosa. The sequence goes on from KN805360.1 coordinate 156,970, forward strand.
GAAGATGGGGGATGTTGCTGACACAAGGCCTGCATTGCGCTGTGATGAATTGTTGTTGCCTTTGTGGGAAGTTTAGAACACATGGGACCAGTAAGCATTTTCAGAGTGTGTCTGTTGCTCACCTGTACATTGAGGCTTGTACGGGCAGGTTCAGATGCCAAGTGACCTTGCGATGGGTGTGTCGTGCGTTGTGCTGAATTGCTCATAGTGCTGGGGAGTTACAAAAGCGCGAATGCTCACCCGGCTGCTTTTGCAATAGGCGATATACGGTGTACGTCTACATAGCGTACAGGTTCAGCTCTTGCTTGTATTATGTGTTGTAATATGTGTAGCAACTCAACCATCAACATTGCGATAGTAGAAGACACAGTTGTGTTGGGCTTGTATATGATATACAGCTGCTAGACTCAGCACACTGTCAGCATACTCAGCTTTTTACGTATTGTCAAATGTAAATACACAACAAGATTCTGCAAAATCTCAGTCATATGTCGGGCATCTATTCCACCCCTGTTTGTAATGTCCCGTCTGTTACGGTTGCTTTGGGTATCTCCATCTGGAGCGCTTTGCACATCTTACCAATCACAAAGGCGGTGTCTGGCTCTGCAATGGACACCACCATTCCCTTCCTGTACAAATCCCATGCACAAATTTGTCAGTCCCTCTCTGTGCGTGCCTGAGGCAGTGGACACGGGTCTGCCTCAATGAGAACATGACCAACATGTGGCATGCAAGCATCAAACCATGTGCTTTGTGAAACCCTATGGAGCTTGGTGAATCTGTCAGTGCAAGCAGGGTGCAAAGCTGCAGGCAACACACCTGCCCGCACGCCCTGTCCTGCCTGCTCTGTGAGCATAGTGGTCAGGACCACTGGGAAGTTCCAGGTTGATGACTGCATCACAATCTGGCACATCCAGCCCCCTAGCAGCCACATCGCTCACAATCAGAGCACGATGCTCGCCCCGCTTCAATCTGGCTAGCTCGTTCTGCCGTTGAGACTTGTCGAGTTCACCGTGAAGGCAACCAACTGACATTCCCTTAGATGATAGTTTCAGCTGTGTGTCCTGCGCAGACCTGGCAGTGTAAGCACACATTACAGCTGAGCAGAACATGTGCGTGGTTCCCAGTTTCATACCAGCACACCACATCGCATCACAATGTGTTATGACGAAAACATGTACTCGCCACCAAAACATGCGCGAATACTACAGTAGATCACATTTTCGGCTCATGCAAGTGCAGGACTGACTAGCTGCATGCTGTAGCAGGCTACGAGCATGAATCACCAAGCTTGACAAGCTTGATCAACTGTGCCTTATAGCAAGGCTGATTGGGCGTACCTGCAGAATTTGCTGATGGTTCATAAAAACAAGGACCCGCTGCAGATCTGCAGCATGTATCAGTCTGCGTACAGCGTCCACTCTGTGCCGTCTTGTGGTCTCCAGATACATGTGTGTCAGCTGTGGCGGCAAGTCAGGAGGTGGCCGAGCTGCATACCATGTCAAGTCGATTCACACATGACTGTTGTAGACGTCAAGTGCAGGTACGCACACATAAACATACTCATCCCTAGCCAATGCACATTACACATTTCATGGATGTTTCCCAATGCTTCTGGCAGGTGGGGATGGTGCTCAATGCTCATGCACAGTGATCTGTCATGTAAACACGCACAGAACATGCATGCTTGCAAACAAAGTTGTGTATGCAAGCTGTAGTAATGTATGTTTGAACAATGACTTTGTTTGAACATGCATCAGGCTGGGCCTCTTGTCAGGCCATTTGATGACGAAAGCAAACATCAGCCTAGTTTATGACGGAGCGGGCTTGGCTCAGTATGGTGTTTGAAGATCAAGAACAATCCCACATGGAGCAATTGCTTCAGAGTCTACATCTGCCAGATTGTGTATATGCACATCATAGCCAACACGTCATGTGTGACACTGTCTTGTTCCCATGTCTCCCTTGCATGCAAAAGGAATGAATTGTTGTGCTGCGTATGTGCGACTTTTGGCATGCAACAGCATGACAGAAAGTCTGGTCGACTCTGCTTACTCATTACTTGCAGACTTGCTGAGGCCACACATGGTGCTATCATTGTGACGGTGCACGCTGCTATACAAAGCCCAGTGCTTGCAGCAAAGCAGCAAGTATGNCGGCAACCAAGGGGGGTGGAATTTGTAGTGAGACCACGGCAAGACCTAACCACCCGAAGACCCTTCAGCTCAGGCATTCATATACAGCTATGCAGTCATGCATAAGTTACCTGTTTGCCGACCACCAGAATGCCTCATTTGCTGTGTTGATCACAAAGTGACTTGAAGTGTACACTTTGTAAGCACGAGCAAACACTACCAGCTATCTCACTGCTGTAAAGCGTCCTCAGCTTCATTCGTCGCTTGTTCATTGCCATCAGTAGGCCGTGAGCCAGTGTATGCCCTCTGCCCAAAAATGGTTGAGCCTACTCTGATGTTTGTGCTTCCCATTGCAATCTGCAGTGTGTATACATGCTCAGGAGTGGTCTGTCAGGGGGCTACACAATGCTTGCTAAACACCATGCATCAGGACTAGACAAATGTGTGCCAAGACTTGGCCGCTGTTGACAATCACATGATATGATTACATGACAAGGACTTAGAGCACTGCATTCCAACAAACCCATACACAACCGTGAGTAAAGATTGACAAGCAGGTGCCATGTTTGTGTAGTATTGACGACATGCAATTTGAATGGTATGCAACATGAGTGCAATATACAGATGACTTACCGCCTGCTCAAAGTCTCCAGACATGCCCATACTAAGGTCAATATCCTCTACTTGCAAGTTCAAGGCCTGGCACACGTCCTCTCTACATTTGGCTAAGCACTGTAGCAATTGACAGAACAAGGAGAGGTATCAGCGTGGGTGGAATGTGAACATGCTGCTTCCATTTTCAATAACGGACGTGGGAAAGGATCAGGACTGTGGTTATCTGACCACAGACAAGCTTGCTTGCAAATGTTGTGGTTATCGCATACAACACGCAGCACAAGCATGCTGAACTTGCATTACACTTGCAGAAAAGGGCCAGTTGACCGTAACAACCAGCTGCAGAGCCTAGGCATCACCATCTATGGTGGTAAGAACCCATGCTCTTGACTTGGCAAGCAGGGGTGCATCGGCAAGGCTGACAAATCATCACGTGAATCACTACATGAGTCCTACATCAGCTGCACCTGCACTGCATGACCAGG